>RCUC01160742.1:0-52477 GCA_003697995.1 Taxidea taxus jeffersonii | reverse complement strand
ACAGAGAAGGGTGGTTCTTTGCATCAAGCTGTTTTCCAGATTGTAAAAAGGTAGGGGGACTTCTTAATCATTGCTGTTTTCCAGGAGTACAGAGATCAGTAAACTTAACACTGCCAGAACAAAACCAGACTTTCCTTTTACCTCATGAGGTATTATTTTACCTCATGACAATGTTTCCCCATCATACCTTCCCTGTTCTCATAAGTATGATTACTGAGAGCTCAGTGGCTCTATGACCAAAGCTCACTCAGAGCATTTTGTAAAGTGATTGCCCTTGAGCACATAGTACTCCACATTGATGCAGGTAAGGCTGCCATACGTGCTTAGGTAAGTGTTGGACATTTCCTCCTTCTCCACCTTCTTCTTGACAATCATACTGTATCTAGAATAACCCTCAACTTTAGAAGGCTACTACACATCTCCAGGAGAAGATTATATCTGTAAGAGTTTTCTATCATCAGAAATCTCTCTACCGTACACCATTCAGCATCCTCATACTGCTCCCTATTTGACTTTTTACTGGCCCAAATTCCTTATTTCCTAAAATCCCTTTCACTGTGCCTTCAGGACTGCCCCCCTGATACCAACTCCCTATGTTGCCCCAACTTCCTCTCAGGGCGTTCCCTGTCCATCACCTTGGAGACACTCCTCTCCCGTGGCCTCTCAAGTGGACACTGCTTTCTCCCTTACCCAGTGTCCCTTCAGCTTCAATCATGCCAAATGGGGTGGGTGGGGAATGAGAGAATTCTGTTGGTATATTTATTAGGTTGATATTACATTTATAAATAAATTTATGCATAACTGATGTCGTTTTGGTGTTAAATCCTACATATCTCAAAATATTGAAGGCATTTTCATTTTTTCAAGTCTCCTTTAGGTTTTTGGTTTCTTCAGAAACACTTTAATTTTTCACATCTAACTTACTGCTACTTAAGAGTATTTAAAGGTATTTTATGGGGTGCCTGGGTGGCCCAATCAGTTAAGTATCCAACTCTTGGTTTCAGTTCAGATCTAATCTCAGGATCATGAGATTGAACCCCAAGTTGGGCTCCACAGTCAGCAATAAGTCTGTCTGCTTGAGATTCTCTCTCCTTCTCTTTCTGCCTCTCCCCGCCATGTGCATGCTTTCTCTCTCTCTAAAACAAATAAATCTTTAAAAATAGGAGCACCTGGGTGGCTCAGTGGGTTAAAACCGCTGCCTTCGGCTCGGGTCATGATCCCAGGGTTGTGGGATCGAGCCCCGCATCGGGCTCTCTGCTCTGCGGACAGCCTGCTTCCTCCTCTCTCTCTCTGCCTCTCTGCCTGCTTGTGATCTCTGTCTATCAAATAAATAAATAAAATCTTTAAATAAATAAATAAATAAATAAGTAAATATAATGATTTATTATTATAATAAATAAATTAAAATAAATAATTAATAAAACAACAATAATAATAAATAATTTTATTTTACTTTGCTGTTTTAAAGGGGATATACTCCTCAACATGTTGTTTAGCAAAATGCTTTTACATGTGAAGATTATTGATTTATACATTAATTTTGTTTAGCTTAACCCACAATTCTGTTCTCCTAATTAACTTGGCTAGCTGTGGTCACTAATACTTCAAATAGTAATAGTAGTAATGGTAACAGTGATCATTTTTATACTTTATTTAGAAGATTTTATTTATTTATTTGACAGACAGAAATCACACGTAGGCAGAGAGGCAGGCAGAGGCAGGGGGAAAAAACAGGCTACCTGCTGATCAGAGCCTGATGCGGGGCTCGATCCCAGGACCCTGAGATCGTGACCTGAGCTGAAGGCAGAGGCTTTAACCCACTGAGCCACCTAGGAGTCCCGATATACTTTTTTTTTTTATTATAGAAGGAATATCCCATTTTTCCCTCCTAAGTTGTTGGATTTTAAGCCACAATAAATATTTTTGTCATGTTAGGTAAATAACTACTAATCATCTGAAAATCAGGAACAGATGTTAAATTATGAGATGCTTTTTCCTCATCTATGGAGATTTATCATAGGGGACTTATCTTTAAGCATATGAAGAATATTACTACTATACTTCTTAATATCAAATACCCATGTTCTTGGAATAAATTCCATCCTGGTCATGATGTACTGTCTGTGTTACTGAAGAGTTACTTTGCCTTTTTTCTTAGTTGACATATTTCTTCCTGGGTTGTATCCACTCTGCAATTCAACTTATTTCTTGAGTTGGTTTTTTTCATCAACTATTTCATCAATTATTTTTCTGACTCAGTATTTTCAGTGAAGACTTCTAATGTCTTATTTTTCTTGCTTAATGTTTCATGTTAGCATCCCCTGTATTTATTCTGCCTCTTCCTATAAATCTACCTTCACTGGTTAAAATGGTATACTTTTAAAAATATTTTATTTATTTATTTGACAGAGAGAGAGTACAAGCAGGGAGGGCAGCAAGCGGAGGGAGAGGGAGAGCCAGATTCCCCGCTGAGCAGGGAGCCCAATTTGGAGCTCAATCCCAGGACCCTGAATTCATGACCTGAGACAAATGAAGACACTTAACCAACAGAGCCTCCCAGGTGCCCCCAAAATGGTCTGTTTTAGTGTCTTTTTTTCACTAATGGTTGCTCTGTGAAAACGGCCTTTAATATTTTCTCTCTGATTTCATATTTTCCTGGGGAAACTGGCTCCTTAGCCTAGTAATTTGAATCCATGTACAGAGATCAAATTGCACGTTCCAGCCTCCAGGTTTGGAGGGTAGAAATGGGATTGCTACTCAGGGCAAAGACCACTGACACTTCTTTTTCCATGGGGTAAAACACTATCTCTTGTGTTATGTTGTTACTTACTCCTATCTTCAACTGGGGCATCTGAGAATAATCTGATGTTATCTCACTAGTCCTGGTTAGCCCAGTGCTAGATGTATTTTTTCATTTTTGTTTTCTGCTTTAGGAAACAAATATTGTGGCACTGACCCACAAAAGGCAGTGATAGGAAGACCAGATCATACTTAAAACCTCTTCCTCTGGGGCACCTGGGTGGCTCAGTCATTAAGCGTCTGCCTTTGGCTCAGGTCATGATCCTGGGGTCCTGGGATTGAGTCCCTGCATTGGGCTCCCTGCTTGGCAGGAAGCCTGCTTCTCCCTCTCCCACTCCCCCTGCTTGTGTTCCCTCTCTTGCTGTGTCTCTCTCTGTCAAAGAAATAAATAAAATCTTTAAAAAAAATAAAAAACTCTTCCTCATTCATACTCATATATATATGCAATATTTTTCTCTATCCCACTCCTGGATGTTATCCTACTCTTGGGTTTTACCCATCCACTTGTATTTCTCACCCTTAGTGTTTCTTATTTTTTATCATAGTTTAACAAACCCATCAGCCTCCTTAAGCCTTTGGTACCATGTCCACAACAGGGATTGTGCAAGGAAAAACACGGGTCCATGCTAGTTCACCATATTTGGAGGAAATAGAAGTCTCGATGCATTTCTACTCAAAAAAATTTTTTAAGTCATTAGACTGATGCAAAGTAGTTCAGGGCTGAAAAGTGATTGAGGCAACTTGATAATACTCCTAGCAATTGAGTTTAAGCACCACAAGTACATCTGAAGTAAAAGACTGACTTATTTTAGTTTAATATTTTACCAGGTTTGAGAGGATACCAAGGCCAAGACTGTCCAATCCCAAAATGCTTAGCCACACTCAGTTAAGAGGTGTAACTGAACTCAGTTGGTCCCCAAGATGTGTCCCAATGACTATCTTTCCCAAGAAACTAAGTAAAAGTGTCTATGATTTTAGTTCATATTGGTACTGGTACAACTGCTGAAATTCTCTGATGGAAGTACTTTTCCTCTCCAAACAGAGGCATCCACTTCCTTGGTGACTTAGAGGTTTTTAGAACACTACCTCCCACTTCCTGTTTTGTAGTTGTTCTGCATTCCCTGGAATGTTGAGAATCTGTAACCCTACAGACTCTTAATTTGACTAGAAAGAGACTGCTTCCTTCCCCACCCTATCAATGGAAGAGCATTAAAACTTACATCATTCCCAATTTATAAATATATATGTCAATATATAGGTCCACTCATTTAAGGGGAGAAATACCCATGTCTGGTTTTACCACTACCATCAACTAATTTGTAGTCAGACCAGTGGAAACTCACTGGGAATCTGTGTTTCCTTATGAGCTGGAATATGATAGCTGGGTATTACCAACAAATCTCAGTTATAGCCAAATACTGGAAAACTGTGGGTTCTGCTCTCTCCACTGAAATTTAAATGTCCTGTACTGGGTTCTTCCTACAATACTGATGGTGGGATATGAGACTGTATTTCCTTCTGCTAAGTCAGAGTAGACGTCTTATGATAAAGCTCCTATCCAAGAAAATCATCTAATTATTCATGTCCCTCTCTCACCCTCTCCCAGCACCAACAATTTCTAGGTCAAACAGAAACCCAAGGAATGATAACTCAACAATAATAATACACAGGTGGCTTTTCATACTTCACTTGGGCTTTACTGCGCCTGTCTTCTTGGGCTGCACATTTGGGTGGTCTCATTCCTCATCCCTGTAGTGGTTTTTATTCTTGGTTGCTCACTGTACTCCCTGGGGTGCTTTTACAAATGCTGGTACCTTGTCCCATCCCGCTCTCTATGCCCTTAATCTCTATTTAATCAGTCTGGAACATGATTTGGGCATTATGATTTTAAGAAGGCCCCCAGATGATTCTAGAATGTGGTCAGAGTGGCTAGTGTCTCATTTAGAAGTTTTCTTCCAGACTGCATCTAATCCCTCTTATAAGACCAGATGTGGGTTTTCTCCCACAGATCAGGACTGGATAAATAAATTGGGCCACACAATGCAAAATGAAAATACAGACCCCCCCTTATCCAAGAATTGTTAAGAATTTCAAGTCTATGACAGAAGAATATTAAATCCAGCCTGGGAACTGTCTGAACTATGCACAAGCATCTTGTTCATTAAGCTCACCCTGCCTGAAACCCAATGGTAATAGTTAACTGCTTTTCTTATTGTGTGTATTTTTTTTCTTCCATTATTTTTCTGCCCACCCCCCCACTCAGTCTCCTTAGCCCATTCACTTATTCTTCGGATGGCATTATCTTTTTCTCACACCCTACCCCAGCTTTGGTAGTAAAGGTGGTATTACTAAGAGCAACCTGAGTCATGGGAGAATCTCCTATCTCCCTCCTTGGCCAGTCATTTTTGAAGGAGGCCCTGTCCTCCTTTCCTAATTTGATTGTTGCTGGGACATTTTAGTGACTTTTTTTTTTCAAGATTCATTTATTTATTTGACAGAGAGAAAGAGAGAAAGAGAGAGAGATCACAAGTAGGCAGAGGCAGGCAGAGAGAGGGGAAAGCAGGCTCCCTGCTGAGCAGAGAGCCTGATGTGGGGGCTGGATCCCAGGACCCTGGGATCATGACCTGAGCTGAAGGCAGAGGCTTTAACCCACTGAGTCACCCAGGTGCCCCAGTGTTGGTATTCTTAAAACAAATCTCCTTTTATGGACTAAAGAAAAGTGAATAATGCAACTCCTGGATACTTAGTAAATATATGTAATTTTGCATGACTTTCTGGACTTATTTTCCTCCTGCCACACCTGCCCATTTCAATTTCAGCTTCTTCTCTCTCCCAGCATTTCTAAAAACTTTAAGAAGGGACAATGCAAGATGCATGTCTAGGAAGATTTACGGATCATAGAAACATAGTCTAGAATAATCATCACATCCTTCAAGATGAAAGTCTTTTTTGACTCCTGGGCCAGGACTGCAACAGAATTTCAGGACCCAGAACTCCTTTCCCTCAGAAAGATGGAGTTGTCAGCACCTCTGACAGGAATCTGCATCTAATACCCAGCTGACCTTGCGGTGTGAAGAGGATTTACAATACACAGGGAGTGGGGAAGGAGTGAGCAATACCATGATAGAATGCTATGTCAAATAAACTGGGAGAAATGCTGCTCAGTCAGGATCTCAGGGAGACTTTAATCCTCACTAGACCAGAGCTGAAGTTTATATGGCAAGCAGATATGAAATCTCTTCTGGGAATTCAGCTGCCAGGGGCAATGAAAAAGGAAAATAAAGGCCCACTAATATGAGAGATGTGATAGTAAGGCTAACAGGTTAATGGAATTCCACTTGGTCTGTGGCAACTGATACACTATAATTTGCTGAAATATTTCCTTCTTCTCTTTTTAGCCATGTTCTTCCAATTCTTTAAAGTCTGGCTCAAGTCCAGATGCCTAAAGTATTCCTTGATGGCATCAATTCTATTCTTTTCTTTGCTGAATTTCCCCTTATTGTCAATCCACAATTTAAAAAATTTATATTTTACTCTATTCTGTTCTGTTGGTAAAGTCAATTATTTTGTAGATTAGAAAGCCAATACAAAATGCTTATGGATAATGGGTGGTTTAATATATATGCATGTTTTGTCACAGGAACTAGAATGACTGAACCTGTGGGCAGCATCATCAGACAAGCCCTGTCTAGGAATTTTTATCCTAATGATGCTGCATGTGATGTTAGAAACCTATTGTACAACTTTCAGTAAAACTGGGTATTATTGCATATGCTGAAAGGCAGATATAATTTGTCAATTCTGAATGAAGCATTATCTTAGGCAAATGTAATCCTTGCGACCAAGGAAAAAAACTTAGTGGACATATTTTTTTTTTTTCTTTTCTGTTCTCTCTCTCTTTCTTTCTTCCTTCCTTTCTTTCTTTCAGGAGATTTGAAGGTTTGTTTAGCTATGCAAAATGGGTGAAAGGCAAAGGGAAAGAAGGAAACAGAAGTCAGGAACACAGAGCAGCCTGATATTATGTGAAGTAAATGCAAACATTTTCCTCAGCTTCTGTAACAGTACTGTGTTCAAATATCACAAGCTAGTTTTTCTTCTAAGGCAGGTGACATATGTTTTAAATGTTGATTCAAACAAACATACATTCTCATAGGACAGTTTCCTTGGTGGGGGGAGAAACTAGTATCTTGTGGTGGGAATTTAATATGGATCAAACAAACTGAATAATAAAAATACCTTTACCAACCACAAATCCATTTTCTGGTAAAACCTTGCTCCCTGGGGGAGAAATCAAAATAAGAAAATTATCTAATTATTTCTAATTTTGGCACAATAATAAATTTAGTGGCCTGAGTTCAAATTTTTAAAAGAAAGAATATACCAACTTGAGTCAAAGAAACCATGAGTAAATTTCATTTTTTCCTAGCATAACTAGAGTATTTTTTTTAATTAGTTCTACCTCTTTCATGGATTTAAATATAATATGAACACTGGGGCCTGGGTAGCTCAATAAGTTGAATGTGGACTCGGATTTGGCTCAGGTCATGATCTCAGGGTAGTAAGATCCAGCCCCGTGTGGGACTCCCCTCTCAGCATGGAGTCAGCTTGAGCTCCTCTCTCTCGCTCTGGCCCTCCCCATCCCCCATGCATGCTCTCTCTCAAATAAATAAATCTTTTAAAAATTATATAACACAAATATCACCAGTTAACTTTTCCTTACTTTTGTGATTTTATGCACGTTATAATGGTCTTTTCTTTTAATTCATTCCAAGGATTCTGGCTTCCAATTACCCCCAGAAGCAAGCATATATGAATGATTACTTTTCCAAGGAAATATACCTTGTGTCATCCCTCATCTCTTTTGCACCTCCATCTTTAACTTCATGCTCAAGCTCAGTCCAACAAGCCAGTTCTCTTCCACATGCAAGCCAAGGCCTTACTATTATTTTTTTACCTGAAAAATACTATTAATTTCTAATTTAATACTTGGGAAATTATACCAGTCAATTTCTTCACATTTTATCAATTTTTTTGAATTTTCATAGTGAAATTTAGTTTTAGCTGCCCTGAATTCCATAGGGCAGATGTAGAGTATTAAGAGCAAAGGACGCCAGAGCTATTGAGAGAACAGGAGAGTAACAAATGAAGGACCACTGCCATCAGCAATTTTTAAAAAATTCAGAACCTGTGCCTATATAATAGAACTGCGATGGGCCACAGGATTCTGGCATAGAGACCAATGGAAATCACAGTCTCTCAGCTATTGGCCTACTTAGAGTACACATTCTTAGAACACATAACTTTCTATGACTAAACTCAGGATACATTTATATTCCCACACTTCATGTGCCCAGAGTCTTTTAGGATGCAAAGTGTGCCAAATCCTAAGCTCCTATAAGACACTTTGATTCACTCCTATAGTTACTTTGATTGCTTTGTTTTGTTTGAATGATTTTCTATTACCTGACTCATCTCTTCTATTGCATTAACAGATCCTAGGAAATGAGAAACATATTCCAAAAACTAATATACACTTATATACTTTAGAAATTGCAAATAAAAATTTATTATCTAGTCTGTGCCTAGAAAATAGCAATAATAATGGAAATTATTAATTATAATTTATTAATTAATAACTATTAATAAGTGGAAAATAAAAGTCTCAGTCTACCACTTGATCATTTTAGAGGTACAAAACTAAATAGTTATTTTCAGTGATATCTTCCACTCAAGGAAATGAACTACTTCAACTAAATTGGCTGGTTACTTTGGTAATTTGGTAGGAAACTAAATTAAAAATAGTCATAAAATGATATTAGAAAAAATTATAAATTTGACTTAAAAGTGTAATGTTAAAAAATTAAAGAAATAATATAACACTAATAAGGAAATGGAGTGCTTTGACAATTTTAACAAATTTAAGAAAGTCATCTTTAAAATATGTCTTCTTGGGGCACCTGGATGGCTCAGTGGGTTAAAGCCTCTGCCTTCGGCTCAGGTCATGATCCCAGGGTCCTGGGATAGAGCCTGGCATTGAGCTCTCTGCTCAGTGGGGAGCCTGCTTCCCCCTCTCTCTCTGCCTGCCTCTCTGCCTACTTGTGATCTCTCTCTTTCTGTCAAATAAATAAAATAAAATCTTAAAAAAATAAAATAAATAAAACATGTTTTCTTAAGAGATAGTTAAACTATTGAAAATGCACAGAAAATAAGGAAAATATAAATATAAGATAATCAGTGTTCATGTAATTCATAAATTTCAAGGTGTATAGATCAAAGTATTTTACATGTGTTTAAAACCAAAATAAAGAATAAAATAATGATTCCTTACTGAATATTTCCAATGAAAATATAAAATAATCATCATTTGGCTTCTTATTTTCATAACTACTTTCTTAAGCTAAAATATGAAATGCTCATAAGTAAAACAATTATTTCATAGTAGTCAAGTTAATTCTGCATATTAGATAAACTCATGAAAAGAGTATTAAATGTATTCATAAAGCAAAATGTTATAAAATTTAACATTGACATTCTAGAATTCTTCAACCAAAAAATAATCTTTCTTTAAATGTCATTTTTTTTTTTTTAAGATTTTATTTATTTATTTGTCAGAGAGAGTGAGCACAGGCAGACAGAGAGGCAGGCAGAGGCAGAGAGAGAAGCAGGCTCCCTGCCGAGCAAGGAGCCCGATGTGGGACTCTATCCCAGGACGCTGGGATCATGACCTGAGCCGAAGGCAGCCGCTTAACCAACTGAGCCACCCAGGCGTCCCTTTAAATGTCAATTTTAAAATATGTCACTATCATGCAGATTTAAGGGCATTTACTAAAAATTATTTTTTATCAGCACTCTACTCATTTTGAGTGCAAAACTGTAATAATTTGAGATCTAACCCTTTAAGTTGAGCTTGTGGTATAAACCCAAGACCCAAAATTCTAAGCTAAGAAGATATACACTCAACAGGCATGTTATGCACACAACTGTATAAACAAAAAAGTAATTTTATTTAAGAAAAAAATGGCTTCAGGGCACCTGGGTGGCTCAGTGAGTTAAAACCTCTGCTTTGGTTCTGATCATGATCTCAGGGTCCTGGGATTGAGCCCCGCATCAGGCTCAGCAGGGAGCCTGCTTCCTCCTCTCTCTCTCTCTCTCTCTCTCTCCGCCTGCCTCTCTGCCTACCTGTGATCTCTGTCAAATAAATAAATAAAATCTTTAAAAAACAAATAAAGGGGGGGGGCGCCTGGGTGGCTCAGTGGGTTAAAGCCTCTGCCTTCGGCTCAGGTCATGATCTCGGGGTCCTGAGATCAAGCCCCACATTGGGCTCTCTGCTCAGCAGGGAGCCTGCTTCCCCCCTCCTCTCTCCTCCTGCCTCTCTGCCTACTTGGGATCTTTGTCTGTCGAATAAATAAATTAAAAAAAAAAAAAAGAAAGAAAGGGAAAAAATGGCTTCAGTAACTTCAATGATTTCATATCAAAGTGATTATTAGAAAATATTTGTTGCATATGTTTTGATTTAAAATGTTCTTCCAGGTGCAACTGGGTGACTCAGTAGGTTAAGCATCTGCCTGTGGCACAGGTCATGAACCCAGGGTCCTGGGTTCTAGCCCCAACAGGTGTCACGTGCCCTGAATTCAGTGGGGAGCCCGCTTCTCCTCCTTCCACTCCCCCAGCTTGTGTTGTCAAATAAGTAAAATAAAAGTCTTAAATTTTTTTTTTTTCTTCTGGAATTTACCTTATTCTTCCCCAGTGAGTTGTCCTTAAGGCTACCTATATAAAGTGTTTACTTATACTAGCTTACCAGAAGGAGTGGGAGGAAGGTAATAATTTGCAACATGTTTCATGACCCAGATCTCTAAAACTCTTTGCAATGCTGCTCCAGGGAGACATAACCATTTTTGGTTTTGTGGTAAAATGGAAGCACGTGTTGCTTTCCTTCACACAGAGCAAATGAATCCATGGTCTTTATTTTCTCTTCCTAAGATATTAAAATTGACTCTCAAAAACTTTCCACCAGTTATCTGCAACACAGAAAATAATTCCACAGCTGTCTTAGGATCAACTCATAATTTCATTCTCTGTTAGGATTAAGGATCTGTTATTTAGAATGTTAATTTAAAAGTATGCACAGCAAAGAACCTATTGAGGTTCTAACAAAAAGTCACATAAATAAATAAGGTGAAAAGCTGAAAGCCACCTAAGTGTCCACTGATGGATGAATGGAAAACAAAATGTGGTATACACAACTATGAATACTAAATTTCAAAAAGGAAGGAAATTCTGACATATGCTACAAGATGGATGACCCTTGAAGACATTACACTAAGTGAAATAAACCAGTTTCAAGAAGACAAATACTGTATGATTCCATTTATATGACATTTATATATACACTTATATATTTATATATTCCATTTATATTTATGTATTTATATATACGAGAGTAGTTGAAAGGGACAGAGACAGAGAGTAGGGTGGTAGTTGCCAGGAGCTGGAGGAAGGGAAGATGAGGAGTTATTGTTTAATGGGTAGAGTTTCAGTTTTGCAAGATGTAGAGACTTTTATGGATGAATGGTGGTGATAGCAGCCTAACAGTGTTAATGTATTTAATGGCACTGAAGTGTACACTTAACAATGGTTAAGATGGTACATTTTATGTGGTATGTATTTTACTAGTTTTTTTTTTTTTTTTCATTCAAGGAGCACCAAAAACAAAGACATAAAAATGGTGAAACTCATGAATGGTGTAGTTGGATTTAAGACTGATCCTTGGAGTCAAATAGGGTTGAGTTTAAATCTGTTTCACTACTAACTGACTATATCTTTGGCCTCTCTGGCCTTTAGTAGGAAGGAAATGTGTGTGTGTGTGTGTGTGTGTGTGTGTGTACTCATTCATTCATTACTGGGTTGTTCTGACATATATATGAGAAAACAATCAACCATTTTTCTTGCCAGGTAAATATGTACAAGGGTAAACTCATTGTAATGTGGCCTACTAGGTGACAAGGGATCAAGATTCATCATATGCAGACCATTCCTGCTTTGAGTCAATTCAGATCAATCACTTCCAGCCAAGATGAATAACTGTGGCTGCAACACAGATGCTGTGCTTAAGTGGTTTTCACTTTATTTACCTCAACAATGGACTATCTACCTATCTCTATCTATATATACATGTCTATATCTTTGAATTAAGTAAGAAACCTATGCTTAAGTCCTAGGGATGAAAAGAGAGAGTCCCATTATTCTTGAGCTAAAGCTAGATTAAATCAATGCCAGATTTTCTCAGTGATATGTAGGTTCTACACCTATACATTTATAACTATAAAAATATGTTTGTTATTGAAATTTGTGCAAGAGGGAGAAATAAAGCCTTTATTATTGTGAGTCATGAATTCTAGGACTCTTGAAATATTTTCACAGGAAAAAATTAAATCGTGACATTTTAAGGAATACAATAAGTAAATACATGAGATTATCAGATGGACAGAATCTAACAAGGGCCTCGCCCAGCAGAAAGCTCAATAAATGTTTCTTTCCTTCCATCCTGTCTCTTCAGTATACACAGTATATTAAACAGGAAGAAGAATAAAACTCAGAAAAGGAAATAAGAATATGAAATTGACGAAGCACCTGAATAAAAACAGGGAATACAGAACATCACAGAAAGCCTGGCTAAAACCCTGTGATTAAATAGGTTGAGATCAGGAGACTCGGGGCCTCTGGGTGGCTCAGGGGGTTAAGCCTCTGCCTTTGGCTCAGGTCACAACCCCAGGGTCCTGGGATCGAGCCCGCTGGGATCGAGCCCCCTTTGGGCTCTCTGCTCAGCAGGGAGCCTGCTCCCCCAACCCCTGCCTGCCTCTCTCTGCCTACCTGTGATCTCTGCCTGTCAAATAAATAAACAAAATCTTAAAAAAAAAAAAAAATCAGGAGACTCCTCCCATGGTGAGATCCTTCTGAGGAAACCATTGGTTATTTGCTAATCTAAGTTACATAACCAGGAGAATGTTATCTGAACTATACATTATATCTAATCTACTTAATTCTCAAAATTTGAGTATTTCAGTTACAAGACATTCTTTTTTTTTAAAGTTACAAGACATTCTGACTAAAATATTATCAATACTATATGATATTATTGCCACATGTCTCTTCTCTGGAGCTGAAATTGCCTTGCAGACAGAAACTGCCTGTCATTCTCTCCATACACTATCAGAGAAGAGATCAACGGCCAAAGGAAGGGCCAAGAACATGGTGTGTGAGAGACTCCCAAGCTACAAAATCCAAAGAGGAGCTTCTTTTGGGAATTTCGGCAAGTCCAATTCTTCCTGACTTGTGTGTCTGAGGTGCCTCACACTAATTCTAACCATGGAAAAGGTGTGGAGATAAAAGC
The DNA here is from genome assembly GCA_003697995.1 of Taxidea taxus jeffersonii. Taxonomy (NCBI): domain Eukaryota; kingdom Metazoa; phylum Chordata; class Mammalia; order Carnivora; family Mustelidae; genus Taxidea; species Taxidea taxus. The sequence continues at coordinate 39,288 of RCUC01160742.1, read as the reverse complement.
TTATCCATATGAGGTGACACCAAAAAGAGGAACCAAGATATGAAAATATAACACCATCTACTTCAATTGAGTGTTTTAACATTAACAGGCCACCTGCCAAGCACCTACTCTCCCATTCAACTGTAAATCAGACAGTTTCCAGGAAATCCAACTGACCTGAGATTTTGGTCCTAGACATTTTAACCTATCTAGCCTACTGAGTTAAAGAAATTAAAACTAAGTAAGGAAGTTATAAGTGGAAATACCAACTTTCTAATTTCATGAAACTAGCTATGCATGAAACATTGTAAACACTCACTGGAAGTATCTGAATTTTGGGACTTTTGTTTTCATACAACTGCATGGTTTCAACTTGTGATCACGCGTGACCATGTCTAATGGTGGATGACAGTTTGCCCTCTGAGAGCAGAGCAGATAAAAGAGACCAGAACACTAATGTTGAATCTGGCAATATACTGTGTGTAACCTTTAGTAAAATCTCATATTCTCCAGGAATCAGCTTCTTCTCTAATTAAAGGGTTGAGAAAGTAATCTCTGAGTTTTATTCTGACTTGAAAGTTCCTTGAAATCTTGGCCATTCCATGTGATTTCAGTCATGTGACTGACAAAATCACTTTTCCTCAAATTCCTCAGGGGAAGCACTACTTTTCCTGTCCTTACCCAAGATGTAACGGATGGGGTTACCTATAGGCCTTCCAAAGGCACAGCCATGATAATACTTCAGAGCCCTAGTAATTTAAATTCAAATATGCATCATTCCTACAATAATATTTAGAAAAGCAAGCCATCGGTGTTCTAGTACTTCATCCTGTTTTATGAAACCTGTCTCCATATGATAAAACTTGCAAAGAAAAAGACAGTTTGCATTGATTGTTAAATAATTTTCTGCTCTTCATTTATAATATCTGACTGGAAACAATTGGAATAAACAGCAAAGATACTGTTAAGTGCATAAAGCAAAGTGCTATCTCTTTCATAAGAGCTTTCCCAAACATGAAGCCTGATTTTAAAATATGTGTCATTTTGGCACCATTTTAACTTCCGTCCCTACAGCGATCATAAATTCTCCTTAAATTGGGAAGATGGCTTACTACAAGTGAAAAACAAATATCTAGCTAACTTTCCACATTAGGCCACCTCAATTCTGTGGTTTTAGATGAGTCACTGACCCATTAAGAAGCATTTATTACAACCAATAAAACAAACTCTCCTCATGTAGAAATGTCCTTAAGCTTTATGGTCTTCAGTAAAGTATCAAATTTTCAGGACATTTTAAGAGTTTTTAAGAGGGCAAAATATGGCAAAACAAAGATGGCATATCTACCTAGTATGAACATCTGATATTAAATAATCTTGCTGGATACAGAATGCTAAGAGATAAGATTAGGTACAGACACAGAAACTGTTCCAAAGTCTTACCATGAAGGTCCATTCGTGTCTAGATAATTGCTTGGACACTCAGCTCGATAAATGACTTGACTCCTTTATGGCCCACTGTTGTAGATAACCTAGTTTAGAGTTTTCAATAAAGTATGTAGAAGGTTCTAACACAAGGGTGGGCAAACTGTGGTCTGTAGACCAAACCCAGCCCAGTGCCTATTCTTGTAAATAAAGTTTTATTGGAACATGCCCATTTGTTTGCTGTTGCCTATGGCTGCTTTCCTATGGATATGGCAGGACTCAGTAGTTGCAACAGAGACTACATTCTTAGATCACGCTCAGGTACGTTTTCTCTTCAGACTGTCAATAGATGGATGGAATAAATCCCCTCTTTAGAAGACTACAGATAGTTAGATAGGTTTCAAAGACTTATAAACCTAACACGATGAAACTGTAGCATTAGAATCACATACACTGTCTCTTAATCAACAGTTTCTCTTTAACATTCCCTGTTGGTGACATTAAATTGTGTGCTTTGAATTACCTGTACATTCTCAGAGACATTTCTCTTCATCAAACTTCCCTCTTGACAAAAGTCCTCCCAACCTGAGTGTCCTTGAGTGACCTGCGGGGAAATGAACAATGCTCTTTTTAACTACATCAATGTTATTTTCTGTTAGTACACACGAAGATAAGCACTGCTTTAGTGATACTTTCTAGACTTACTCTACCCAACTAGAAAGACTGAAAATAAACTCTAAATCTAGAAGGAAGTACCATTTCTTTTTCCTCAAGCCGAGTAAGGATAGGCTGACACAGTGAAGTGTGTATGTTGGCTGGAAAATTTAAGAGTATGCCAAAAAGTTTGGCAAACAATATATAAATGTTGGAGGTAGTATTTTTGAAAAACAAAATGAATGCAAAAATCCATGGGAAACAAAATATAACAATTTTCAACCAAGGCTAGTTCATTCACAATGGCTTATAGAGCCATACTAGACCCTGAGCCAAAACAAAAATCAGTAATCTCAATCCCACTTTGAATTAATTTTGGTTTTTTGTGTGTGTGTCCTTTTAACTTTTGTACCCAGAGGCATGTGACCCACTCACCTCATTCCAGTCCCATCCCTGCTCTTTATCTGGTTAACTACAGTTCATCAAATGGTCAGTAAGTTAAAAAGCCCCTTTGTGAGCAGCTGACTTGCAACAGAGTGAGAATACCCTGGAAGTTTGACAACAGCACCCAGAGTTCATATTAACAATACCAACCCAAGAAAAGACATTCCCTCTGTTGTGTTTTGTTTTTGTTTTTGTTTTTTTTCTTTTTCCTACTTTCGTCCTTTCTTTTTATATTCCCTTGACCCTGTTTCCCCTCAAAACACAAATACACAATCTGGTCTTGCCCCTTATATTCAAATATAAATACAGGGTTGACCTCTGCTTTTACATCTGGGTGCTTAGTTCCAGCCTATTATTTTATTTATACACACACACACACATACATGCATATGAAATGGATAATTGGCCTAAGGGAAACAAAATCCTTAGGGACACAAAGAATTTATTATTAAAAAAAGATCCCACTTCTATCCCCCTGTGGCTAACAAGCAGCAACATAATCTGAAAATACTAATCTAAACATTACATTATTGCATTATGCAGCACTTCCTGGGTCCTCCAGGACATGATTTGGCTAATGCATGAATATTCTTTGCAAGCTTTACCATGAATAAATGAAAAAACAAAGGACCTGTGGAAATTTCTTTTTTAGAGAGTACACGAAGCAGTGATGACCCACAGGCTGGCCAGGATGGCCTTAAACTTCTTCTCAATTTGACTAAACTTCAGATGGATTTCTTCCTGACAAGAGTTCCTGACCTCCCTTTTCTTAGATCATTTACTTTGGAAAACTGGCCATTGTAAATTCTTTCTCTACCTCTTCAGGATATAAATCTTCTCCCAGTCTCTCACCATATTTACGGCCCAGAAATGTCTTTCCCAAGGACTTGGGAGCCGTCTCTTTGAAATGTAATCATCAAGGAACACGGTGCCTGCTATGGACTGAATTGCATGTACCCAAAATTTATATGTTCAAGCTCTAAACCCTCATTTGACAGTCGTGGAAACAGGGACTTTAAGAAAGTGATTAAAGTTAAATGACATCACAAGAGTGAAACCCTGATCCAACAGAACTGGTGTCCTTACAGAAGAGAAAGACATACCATTCCCCGCCCCTCTTTCTCTTGGTTTGCTTGTGAGCATACAGCAAGAAGGTCACCATCTATAAGCCAGGATGAGAGCCTTCACTAGAATGTGACCCTGCTGCCACCTTGATCTTGGACTTCTCAGCATCCGGAAGTGAGAGAGAATAAATCTCAGTAGTTAAAGCCACCCAGCCTGTGGTATTCTGTTTTGGTGGCCCAAGCAGACTAAGATGGTTCCCCTATCTCCTAGTCTCTGTGGAAGAATAGGATCCTAACTTAAAGAAGTGCAAGGGCCTAACCACACTGACCAATTCCCCACCTAACTTCTCCACCACTTTCCCACTACCCTTTTGTTTGAACTATGGTGAAATTACTCCCTCTCCCTTATTATAATAGCCCTGAATAAACTCTTCCTTGTCTGTTAACTCAGTTCAGTGCATTTTTTCTTTGACAAGATTAATTACACACTGGTAATTCATTTATTATCTGCAATCTGTATGCCATGTTCCTCTTTTTTTTAACCAAATGCATGATTGTTTTAAATATATATGAAATTTTTTTAGTAAATATTAAGCCAATACAATTTTTTTTGCCTGTAATTCTTTGTAGAATTTCTATGAAGAGAATTCTCTTCCAACAAATTTTGAATTCACCTCATGTAGACTTTCTCTTTCTTTAATCTTCTGACTGCTTTGTTCTACATGATGATTAGAGGCAAACATATTCATTTAAGTATTCACTGAAACAAAGGTTTCTGTTTTCCAGCAAAATATTTTTCAAGTAAAAAAGGCACTTTCCCCCCCAAAAGTTTATAGTACATGGATCAAAAGACTTAGTTTTCCCTCAATTATCTCTGTTTTAGAAATCACATTTTCCAATTTGCCAAGAAGATTCAGTTCTAGGCAAGATGATTTAATATATGCCTCTTCCTCTTTGGGTCCATCAGGTCATAAGAAACAAAATCACTGCAAATGATCACTATGTTCTCTATCGGGATGATGAAGAGGAATAGACAAGGAGAGTAAAGGGGAGAGATATAAAAAATAAAGAGGAAGAAAAGAGAATAAAGAGAATGATAGAGCACACTTCCCTATACGTATTACCACATGAGAGAAAACTGTGATTCTTAACCGATTCATTTGCAATTATTAAGTAAATTTACACAGCCATTGTGTCTGTTTTTACACACATACAAAAAAGGCTACACCTGAATATATTTTCAAGCTCATTCATTCCTCAGTAAACCCAAAGCTACACCAGTGTTAGGTAAGGGATACCAATGTATTTTAGCACAAAGATAAATGATTCAAAGCAAAAGCAACTCAGCTTATTCACTCTGCACAAAGGAAAAATTAAATTCAAGTTTAATGGTGGAACCAACCACTGAACAATCCTGCAAAAGTGAAAACTGTTTGAGTTATTGCTTCTGTGACTACCTCTAACATTTTTATTAACTTCCAAATACATAATAATGACATTTAAGGAAAATTACCATACTTAGAGACAGATTTTAAGAGAGAAATTATTCCTTAAGCCCAGCTCCACAGCTATCATGATAATAAAAATTTCCTGTCCATGGCAGCATTTAGCTGGTTCAACGTTCTCACACCTTCAACTTGACAAACCCAAGGACACAGACATACACACAGTAAAACTTGAAGTTCCTTGGTTGGTGTTCCAATAAAAGTGTGCTTTCAATTTATATGTTTTCTTCTATATATAGGAGGAAAGGAGTACAAAAGCACAATTTTATTTATATATCACAGAGTTTTCTCCTTTAGAATTCTATCCAATTCATTCTATCTACTGAGGCCAACTTTTTCAGATGTATAGGTTAGAAAGTATTTAATACAATTTATTCAGGTGGATATTACTCCTTGGGGAAGGTCATTATTTGCTTATTCACATAGATACTACTTTATAGAGTTTACTCAACTTGAGATTATATGTACTTTCCAATCTTATGTTTTGTTCAGATTAGCATTAAGCACTGACAACAGCCTCACATTTATATGCTTTCCTCTGAGAAATTTGTAAAAGCAATGGATAGTACTGTCAAACTTTAAATATACATAATGATTTTCCCTTCTTCCTGTGTCACCAAGGGCAAACATCCAGGTCCCTAGTGTCCTATTATCTGGCTTACTCACCCTCCTACTCCATGCATATCAGAAAACACCTTGAAGGGCTGCTGAACATGCAGATGTCCCGCCCCAACCTCTAGAAATTCAATTCAATAAAACCCAGGTAGCCTTGCTGATTCAATTCAATTAAACCCAGGTAGCCATCTTAATTAAATGGTTTGTGATAGGTCTGGAGAACTTTATAAATGGTATAAAATAACATTTTTCTAATTAGAAATTAATTTCTAATTAGAAAAATTAGAAATATTTTTAGAAAATTAGAAATTAGAAATTTAGAAATTAGAAAATTTCTAATTTCTAATTAGAAAAATGTAAAACAAATTCTGTGAAGAAAAGTCTTCTGGATATGAACAGCACAAAGGGAATCATACCACTCATCCTTTCACTACAGAGGTCTCTAATTCATGGGTCTCTTCTTGCACTTAAAGTCTTTCCTGGAGTCTCAACAGGCCTCTGACTTCAGAATGTGAAAATTATCTGTATGAGAAGATGAGGGGACAAAGCAAGGACTTCCTGTCTTGTGACAACTACATGGTCCCCAATAACTTATGAAAATTACATGTAGCAAGTAATAGCAGCACCTGAGGACCACTTAGGTGTTGGGCCCTGTGCTGAGCGGGCAGGGGGAAGGGGTAAAAAAGTGAATGGGGTCTACGTGGAGTGTAAAATTCTGAGAAAGCCAATGTTTTGTTTGTTGTTGCTCTACTACAGATTTATTTTTTTAAATTAACATGTAACGTATTATTTGTATCAGGGGCACAGATCTGTGAATCATTAGTCTTACACAATTCATGGGGGAAGGAGTGAAAAATGAAACAAGATGGGACAGGGGAGGGAGATAAACCATAAGAAACTCTTAATCTCAGGAAACAAACTGAGGGTTCCTGGAGGGGCACAGGGTGGGAGGGATGGGGATGGGGTGGCTGAGTGACTGACATTAAGAAAGCCAATGTTAAGATATCTGCATTTCCACACACCGCTCCAAGCACAGAGTGCTCAAAAAACCCCTTTCAAGGCTACCTTTTTATGCACATAATTTTTTTGTCTTTATACAGTTATTTTTATTTATTTATTTATTTATTTATTTATTTATTTATTTAACTGGAGGAAGAAATAGGAAGCTGGCGTAAGGCATTAAAATATTTTCCACAAACCACCTCACTTCTCCAGTGAAGAGACATACCAGCATGGCCCTATGGAAGATGCCACCTTTACTGGCGAGAACTGTTGATACAGGAAGGAACAGCCTCCCATTCACAACCAGAAAAACACTCTATTTTTATTTTCTTCAGTAATAGTTCTTTCACTTCCCCACTCTGGAATCCCTCATTTTAGTATGTGAACTCTATTTGCATCTGAATTAAAGAGATTTAAGCAATCCTACAAGTTAGAGAAAGAAAAGCTATGGATTAATATACATGAAATTTATTATATGAGTACGGTAAGTTGTAGTAGTCATGTCTTTTTTTCTGCTTTCTAGAACCTTCTAACTTTCAATTTCTGTGAGCCAACCTGGTTAGATTTGTAATGTTAGTGGAAAATGACCTCTTCTTCAAGGAAAACAAAACAAAACAAAAAAAATAAAGTGCTTCTTCACAAGAGTGAAAGCCACAGAAAGAAACTGTAATAAAGCTCAAAGTTGCAAAACTAAAAAAGACAAAAGTGAATACAAATGAAATAGATAGGACTTACTCACATCACTTCTCTGGAACCACATGACAGAAGCAAATACTCAAAATATCGATAGTTAGATGATACGTCCTAGAATCCACTGGAGTAGGTTAAAAATTCCAGAATAGAAGGGGTGCCTGGGTGGCCCAGTCAGTTAAGTATCTGCCTTTAGCTCAGGTCATGCTCTCAGGGTCCTGGGATCCAGGGCTCCTTGCTCTAAAAAAAAAAGAAAAAGAAAAAAAAAATCCAAAATGGAAAATCATTTTATAATTATTCAGGCTTTTTTACATTTTATTGAAAAGTTTAATTTACATGAACACTTGCAAATCCTTAAAGAAAAAGTAGGACTGCAGGATTCTCATTTTTCTTTTGACCATAGAGTAGGAGGCATTCTTTCTCTCACTTTTAAGAGTTGAATGCATCATCAAGAGATCTGTTGTCATGACCAAAATGAAAATTCTTAACTTATGAATTTAAAAATTTTGATGATAAAAAAATTTGTATGCAAAACCTTTCCAAATGTTCAAGTTTCTTATTCAATATACAGGATCTAATTAGACACCTCATAGATATTAATGAAAGAACATGTTAATAGTACTGCACATATATTTACTGCAAACAGAAACTGTGTAGAGGTGGGCCAGGTCACCCCTCTGGGACAGGATCAGTGGCAGGGCTAGCCCCAGGATGGTGACCTTCCAGGGAGTGGTAGCTTCTCAGCAGCAGCTATGGCCAGATTGGCCCACAGATGGCAATGGGGGCCTACAGGTGTGACCCAGCTCCCCCATCTGCCTGGAGGTGTACTACTAACCTCTGGCCACCAGCAGCGAGAGCCTGGTCTTGAGGCTGGGGTACCACTCAGAGAGGGAACTGAGGACCATGGCTGTCCTGGGACATGAAGTACTAGGGGGGAAGAGGCACCAGGGGGCCCAGGATTACCTGGGCAGCGCCATCCCCACCCTCTAGGCACATTCCCCTACTGCAGCCCACTGGCCACCAACCTCAGGCATGCAACCAGACCACCCTGTGAGCAGAGAGGTGACTTATAGCTCTGATTGGCCCAAGGGTCCCCCTGGGGCTGCTGCTGGCCTGGCCGGCCTCCCTCAGTACTCATGTAAAAACTCTGTATCAGCTGCCTTCCATTTGGTCCTATGGAGACTGTGCAGGAAATTGTAAATACCTTGTGGCTTTTGCTTGCTGTTAACTCTTAAAAAAACAAAAATAAGTGAACCTGCTCACTTCAAACCTACGTTGACCAAGGATCAGCTGTATAGGCCTAGTTTCCTCTTCTCAGAAAAGAGGAGGTTGGATCAATGATCCCTAAGAAACTGTCTACCTCAAATGATTTCCCTACTCATCTGACAAATGAAAAATTCAACAGGGCCTGTGAACACAAGTTTTTGCTAACTGAGGATGATTAAATTCTTTCCAGTACTGCTAATGAGAAGCAAATGTCAGAACTCAGTCCTAATACATGCAATAAAAAAGAGAGTCAGAAATAATCTCAATAAAGTAGCAACACAATATGAGCAGTTTACACATTTTGGGAGTGACTCAGTGGAACCTGTGCTAAAACACACAAACAAGGAACACCTGGGTGGCTCAGTGGATTGGGCCTCTGCCTTTGGCTCAGGTCATGATCTCAGGGTCTTGGGATCGAGCCCCGCATCGGGCTCTCTGTTTGGCGGGGAGCCGCTTCCTCCTCTCTCTCTGCTTGCCTCTCTGCCTACTTGTGATCTCTCTCTGTCAAATAAATAAATAAAATCTTTAAAAATAAAACACAGGGGCGCCTGGGTGGCTCAGTGGGTTAAAGCCTCTGCCTTCGGCTCAGGTCATGATCCCAGGGTCCTGGGATCCAGCCTTGCATCCGGCTCTCTGCTCAGCAGGGAGCTTACTTCTTCCTCCCTCTGCCTGTCTCTCTGCCTACTTGTGATCTGTCTGTCAAATAAATAAATAAAAATCTTAAAAAAAAAAATAAAACACACACACACCAACGGAAGCCTATTTATATAAATACAAAGTAAAATATTTATTCTATAGTGATCTCAGAGACCAGTTGTCTAAACCTATCAACAAACAGAATGGGAAAATGAGGACTGGTAAGGTAGAGAAATGGCTGAGGGCAGAGTTAAGGCCACAACTCATACACTGGCCTTTTGATGTCCTAAAATTATACTGTTTTCCCCTCCCTCTATTGTGATAAATCACTTTCTTCTAAATAAGAAAAATGGGAAATTAAGTGACCCAAATTCTTCTATTGGCCTAAATATCTTAACTAAAAATTATTAGGCATCGGGTACACTAAAATGAGTTCATTAAAGATGCAAAATAAGAACCCTTTAAATAGTGTTACCTTTTTATTTTTTTAAATACTTTATTTACTTATTTGACAGAGAGAGGCTGTGAGAAAGAGGGAACAGAAGCCGGGGGAGGGGGAAAGGGAGAAGCAGGCTCCCCGCTGAGCAGGGAGCCCAACGCAGGGCTGGATCCCAGGACCCTGGGATCTTGACCTGAGCTGAAGGCAGACGCTTAATGACTGAGCCACCCAGGTGCCCCAGTGTTACCATTTTATTTATTTATTTTTTTAATATATTATTTATTTATTTGACAGACAGATCACAATAGGCCAAGAGACAGGCAGAGAGGGGGGGGAAGCAGGCTCCCCGCTGAGCAGAGAGCTCAATGCAGGGCTGGATCCCAGGACCCTGGGATCATGACCTGAGCCGAAGGCAGAGGCTTAACCACTGAGCCCCCCAGGCGCCCCTCAGTGTTACCATTTTAAATGAATGAATTGAACCATGTGTTTTTCTCTGTTCTGTCCTGAAATTACACTAGAGATTTACGGGGGAAAAAAATAAAAGGATAAACAAAAAGGACTAGGAATGGGAAAGATGATCACAAACTGAAATATGAAATCCAGAGGACAGAGATATTGGTAGTACATGACACAGACTTAGGAAAGACAGATTTAAAGTATCTACAGAAGAATTACAAGGAAAACTATGTCAAAGAACCACAGAAACACCAGGGAGTATTAGGGAGCTCTCCAAAGCTGGGTTACAGATCCCTTCCCCTATCCCAGAAGTAAGGAAACAATTTTGCCCCTCTCACGATAAAGCCAGAATTTTCCTCTCTGGAGAAGATTTAGCCAGGGAAAGAGGTACTGGGAAACATATGGCACCCACTGAGGAGGTGGAACCATACTGAAGAAGGAGAAAATTCTTCCAAGAAAGACAGAAGGTCAGAGAAGGACAGAGAGAGAGAATGGAAGGATGGAAGGAAGGGGAAGGGAAGGGAAGGGAGGAATAAAGGAAGGAAGAAAGAGAAAGAAAGAGAGATTGATTATTCCTTTCAAGGGGTGAGATGTTCTATCCTCCCTCTATCTGCTCTAAGAACACTGGCAGCCTCTTAGGTACTAGGTACCTTACCAGCCCCAGAGAAAAACTCAAAGACACTAAGAGTTGGATATCTGGCAATAAAAAAAGTTCTAGCCCTCCAGTTGACTTATAACGGGGGTGGGAGTTAAGGCGGTAGGAAAAGTAAAAATGAAACAAGATGGTATCGGGAGGGAGACAAACCAAAAGAGACTCTTAATGTCATAAAACAAACTGCGGGGGGTGGGGGGGAGAGGGGCTGGGAGAGGGTGGTGGGGTTACATTATATGTTTAAATAAAGCTTAAAAAAAAAAAAGTTCTAGCTCTAATAGTCTACAATGAAGCCTGGTAATCCATAAGCAACAACATGCACAACAACTTCCAATCAGCTATTTTAGGCCCCCAGTATTCTTGAGAAAAAAAAAATAGACTAAAGGAAGTTGAAAATTAATGGAAAGCAATGAACAGAACAAAAGCATCAATAAATATGGCTTCCGATCTTCAGAAAGAATAAGGAAAATATTACATCAATAAAATTAAGTGGTACAGAAAAGTATAAGAAACAAAACACTGGGTTATGAAAAAGAACATGTTCAAGTGAAAAATCTGATGGTGAAAAAGTACCATTTAAATGAAATATTTGGACAATAAAGTAGAGAAGACCCGGAACTCCTCTATTTGTTTGTTCGCTTAACACTATTTAAGGAACTGTTTATTCTGTATCTGGTGCAGGAGATAAAGTAGTAGAGAGACAAAAATTCTTGAAGGGTTTTTTCCTAGTGGGAAAGACATAATCAAGATTAAGAAGTCAAATAGTGCAGAGGCAGTGTTAATAACTAAGGAGAAAAAACAGGAAGGAGATTATGAGATTTTGGAAGAAGACTAAAGTTGTAGAGTGGGTAGAAGGCTTCACCATGACTTTTGAGAAAAAGATCAGAAGCAAGTAAGACAGCAAGGGGTGTTGACATGTGAGAGGAAAACATTCCAGGAAAAGAGAACAGCCAAGTCTCTCAAGAGCATGCCTGGTATGTGCCAAGAACACCAAGGAGCAGTATTCTGGAACAGAAAATCAGGGGAAAGGGAGGAGGAAACTATATCAAGGAGATCAAGGGAAGCAAGACTGTTTAAGATCTTATAAGTCAAGATAAAGTGGACTTGGAGCAGAGAGATGATCCAAGACTGCCAGAAGTTAGACATAAAAAGACAAATATCTCAGGGAATTGGAAACAGTATTGGGCGACACATAAAAGAAAGTCATTGTGCAAACATAATTTCAAAAGCAACCAAAAAGAAACGTAATTAAACAACAAAAGGATTAGAGAGAGAAGCAGCAGTCCTAGATGGTGGCATGGAAAGACCTTTGCTTCATCTTCTTGCTTGCACACCAAATGTACTGTTACCTGTCCAAAAACTCCTTCTGAAATAGACCTGGAAACCAGCTGCAAAGCTCCTCCACAACAAAGGACAAAAGGGCCACATGAAGTTAGGGAGGAGAGGAAGAGATGCAGTCTCACCAAAAATGCCACTCCCAGGGCTGTAGGGATCTCAGGAACATGGACAGAGCTTCATCCTGAGGATTAAGGGGTTTGGGCCCCACATAAGGCATGCCAACCCCTGCAACCTGAACTAGAGAGTCACAAGCCTCTAAAACACCTGACTTTTGAAACCAACTGTCTTACATCTCAGAAAGGGCTGCAGGGAGTTGAGATTCTGATTTCCAAGGGCTCCGGCACCCCAGAACCCAGTGCAAAAAGTGTCTTAGACTATTCATTTGTTAATCCTTAAAGTATCTGCCTGAGAGATAGGGCCTCTTGGGATTCTGTCCAGGACACAGGCACTGGCAAGCACCATTTCTGCACTCCCTTTCCACCTGGCTAGTGCCAGAAGATTCGCACAGTCACAGCATTCTCCTGTTGCCCCACTAAAGCTGGCAGGCATGCACCACCCCAGAGCTCTACCACTCCTTCACCAAAACCAGTGGATGTGTCTTGACCCTGTGCTCTGTTCCAGCCTCACTAAAGCTAAAGTCAGTGGACATTTCTGGGCCCTGCCCTCAGCTTGTCTTGCAAAAGCTGGCAGGCCCACACGGTGCACAGAGGGGACTCCCCTCCCTAATTACCTGGCTCTAATGGCCAGGGGTGCTTGCCTCTCTGGACCTCACAGGCCTGAAACAACTGAGCAGATAGTTCTTGGCAGGCTATCACCACCAGGCACTGCAAAGACAGCAGACCAAAATATATCTCGAGCCTTCGTATGAAAAAAATCTGTTTACTTGTCTTAGAGGTTCAGCCTAAAGGGCAGGCTTTCGGTTTGGCACATATGAAGAGGCTAGAGAGAGGCTCTTAGGGAACGTAAGCCAGGGAAAGCCATCTTTGCACTTTCCTGAGGACTGGCTATGGCATAGCAGTACCTCTCAGAAAAGAGTTTACACACTCATCAGCTCATCAGGAGACCCAATTTTTGTGAATGCCAAACACCTCTAGATCTCCTGAACAGCAGGTCAGCAGGAATTTCCATTATGGTCCCAGGGGATTGTATATAATTTCATACTTTAAAAGATGCTAAGGGTGTGGCTTCCAATCAGCCTGAAACTGTGTACTAATTGAGATTCCTTCCTTTGGAACAATGACAAGTCTTGGCAAACCTTCAACAATTGGGACCAGATGGCTTTACTGGTGATTTCTTGATTTCTACTAAAATTCAAAATTCAAAGAAGATTCAATATGATCCTTCCCAAACTCTTCCAAAACAAAACAAAAACAAACAACAACAACAACAAAAAACTGAAGAACTTCCTCTTCCTTGAAGAGGAAGGAATGCTGCCAAACTCATTCTACAAGGCTACCATGACTATTACCAAAACTAGACAAGGACACCAAAAAACAAATGAACAAAACCCAAATGAACACACACACAAACAAAAAGCTAGAGGCCAATTATCCTTGATGAACATAGATTCAAAAGTTCTTAACAAAACACTAGCAAACCAAATTCAACAATATATTTAAAGGATCATATACCATGAATAAGAGGGGATTTATCCCAGGCATGGAAGGGTGGCTCAGCAGCTGCAAATCAATCAACCTGATATAGGACATTATCAAAATAAGAGATAGAAATAGTTAAGACTGTCTCCGCAGATGCAGAAAAAGTATGTGACAAAGTCCAACACCCATTTATGTTTATAAAAACCCTCAATACGGCAGGTACAGAGAGAAGGCATCTCAGCACAATAAAGGCTATGTATGACAAGCCCACAGTAGACATACTCAATGACAAAAAGCTAAAAGCTTTTCCTCTAAGATCAGGAACCAAAAAGAGATGCTCATTCTTGCCACATCTATTCAGCAGTTTTGGAAATCCTAGCCAGGGAAATTACGTAAGAAAAATAAATAAAAGACATCCAAATAGGAAAGGAAGCAATAAAATTGTCACTATTTGCAGAAGACATGATTTCATTTATAGAAAACCCTACAGACTACCAAAAATCTGTTCCAATAAATAAAATCAGTGAAGGTGTAGGTTACAAAAATCAATTGCATTACTATACACTAACAGTGAACTACCAGAAAGACAAATTAAGAAAACAATCTCATTTACAAATGCATCAAAAAGAATGAAATGTCAAGGAATAAATTTATCCAAGGAGGTGAAAGACCTGTACTCTGAAAACTCTAAGATACTGATGAAACAGACTGAAGATGACACAAACAAATGGAAAGATAAACTGCTCATGGATTAGGACTAATACTGTTAAAATGGCCATACTACCCAAACAAAATTTATAGACTCAGTTCAATCTTTATCAAAATTCCAATGATAATTTTCACAGAAATAGAACAAATAATCCTAAAATTTGTGTTGAACCACAAAAGACCCTGAATACCCAAAACAATCTTGAGGAAAAAAATGAACAAAGCTAGAGTCACCATGCTCCCTGATTTCAAATTATATTACAAATCTATAGTAATTAAAACAGTATGGTATTACCATAAAAACATACAAAGATTAATAGAACAGAAAAGAGATCCCAAAAATAAACCTATCAATGTATGATCAATAAATTTAAAACAAAGGAGCCAAGAATATACAAGGGGGAAAGTACCATCTCTTCAGAAAATATAATGCTGGGAAAACTGGATAGTCACATGCAAAAGAATAAAACTATCATTACTATCTTATCCCATCCACAAAAATTAACTGGAAATGGGTTAAAATTTTGATAGTAAAATCAGAAACCATAAAACTCTTAGAGGAAAACAGTTAATCTACTAATCTAATCAAAGTAAATCATTTACAACTAAAAAAGGTGTACTAATATATTTAACAATTACAAGGAATAATTATTTTATATCAGGTGGTAGAGAAAAGGAGAGTAGAAGTGAAGAAGAAACTTGCTCATTTTAATATTTCTCATTGTGTAGAAATAATATTACAAATTTTGTGTGAAAAGATAGATCATTTTCACTAAAAGTGAAAATAGAGAGATTTAATATTACCTTCCACACCTAAAACACCCTGAATCATAAACTGAACATGGAGGAGGGGGCAGGAAATAGAATACTGTGTATTAGCAAGTCTAACAAAGCAATAGAGGAAGGCTTCCCAACTAATATTTCAGAGCACACTACTGTGGTGCTAGTGCTTACCACACTAAGATATCAACCTCATCAGCCTTGTGGATTCAAGGAGGGGCTGGACTAGCCAGATTCCCCAAGGGGGATACCCAACCAACAGAAACTAGTCTCCTCTGTTTATTCCAGTATGTAGTAAAATATAATCATTTTCAATATAATATGGTATAAACAAGGGCACTGCATGCACACACAGAATTCTTATACTGTTCTTCATTTTGTCTAAGGATTTTATTTATTTATTCATGAGAGACAGAGAGAGAGAGAAAGAGAGAGAGAGAGAGAGAGGCAGAGGGAAAAGCAGGCTCCCAGAAGAGCAGGGAGCCTGATGAGGGACTTGATCCCAGGATCCTGGGATCATGACCTGAGCTGAAGGCAGATGCCTAACCGACTAAGCCACCCACGTACTCTCCACTGTCCTTTAGTCACTCACTCATCTATAATTTTGTTGTCTGATAATTCAGTTTAAGAAAACCATAGAAAAGTCCTGGAGAGAATGAAAATGATACTCACCTGGGTAAAAGGAAATTTGGGGAGGAAAAAGAAATTGGTAATTTAGGTAGAAATGGTTTTAATTATACATTTTTTTCTGATCTGCTAGATTGCAAATAAGTTGACTATGATATGTTATGCAGTTATGCATGATGAGAAGTGATGGTAAAATTCAAAAAAAGAAGGTAGGTAAATAAACTCACTGTTTCTGAGATTTGTTCACTAGATAAAAGCTAATACTTTAAAATTTTAGTTTAAATGTTGCCTTCATGTTGCCACCTGTGAAAGCTGGTATACAAATGGACTACTGGGAAAAAAATAAAAGTTACACTAGATATTCAACAAGATAGTCAAATTCAGGATGTTTCTTCTTCAAGGGTAGTAGATTTAGCATTCTATGTAGAATATTTACTTCCAGGACAATTAGCCTCCATATCCTCTCCCTAAATGACCCAAATGGTGTCATTACCTGAGCCATATCCCCAAAAGTCTTAACCCCAAAAGTCACCACCAATTCGAGTCTCAGACTGCAGAGAAGAATGCATTCCAAAGTCCAAGGAGGGATTTTTTTCAGTCTAAATGACACAAATGAGAGGACCAGATAACATAAGCTGTATTTAATGGGAAACTCTGAAAATTCAAGTTTGACATTTCTTAAAATATTTTCAAGAAAATAGTTATATTTCCAAAATGTTTATTATCATGTTTGTATTTTTCAATAATGAATGAAAATTTTACATAGCTCTATTATCTTTTTAACATACACATTCAATATAAAAAGGGATTTATGAAGAGAGAGCAACCTTATTATATTTTTTTAGAGTATGGGACATTACAGTAATAGAAGAAGTCTCGAAGAGGAGGGCTTATTATTTTTAAATATAGATTTCAAGTAAGTACAAAATCTGTTTTCCTTTCTAAAAATATGCATTAAAAATACTCTAATTTTATGGTTATAAAAATTTTAACATTTATCTCTTCTTAACAGGTTAGATACTGTGAAAACAATATTAGCTATCATTTTATCTTAGCTTAAAGAATCATGTAGGAATATGATAGTTAACATGACAGAAACATTTTACTTGGAGTACAGTACAGAGTAGGACTTAATAAAGAAGAGCCAGACAATGAGTAGAAATTTAAAATTTCGTTCTGTTTCATATAGCAGAATTCCAGTATTAATAAAAGAAAAAGAAAGGAGAAACAAGGAAGAATGAAAGAAAAAAGACAATAAAGAAGCAAAGAAATGAAATTACTACACATAATCTGGAGAGGCAGAAGTAAAGTTACAAATGCCTACAATAAGAGACACACAGTCATCAGGAGTCCTCTCTTCCATAACCCTGGCCCTCTAGTGGGGCATAGAATGAGACTCTTCTTAATTTTGGAATTTTGGTTCAAGTACCCAAAAAAAGTGGTGTACTCTATAACAAGGCCTTAGATAACATCCCTCCAGTCTTAAGAATGAGATGCTCAAAGATCCTTTGACGCTCGACTTTGTTACCCACTTTCACATAATATAAAACAAGGCTAGAGTTTTGTTAGAGATCACTTGTTTGGGAAGCTTGGTCATATTTTTACAGTGGCTTGGGAGTATGTGGGAGAAGGCAGGTGAAAAACTGGAAACTGGACAAGGTTATGGGTAAGAAAAGTAAAACAGCAAATTTATTGGAGACTGGTATAAAGTCGAAACAGCGCCCAACTGCCCAGAACAAGCCAGTAGGAAGGAACTCATGACTCCTTAAACATCCCTGACTATGGAAAGGATAGTTCAAGCATGCAGAGTGAGACCAAACACATGGAGGGTACTAACCCCTGCAGCATGGAAATTACAGTAACATAGAGCAATATTTCAGGCAGCTCCTTAAATTCAGTTCTCCAAAGGTATGCAGAATCAGGTTTTTCCCTTAACTCTTAGCTGAACTGCATTCAAGTCCTCAAAGAGCACACCACTGAACAAGGGTAAAACAGTTTCTTTGGACGCCAAAATAGATAATACACATAGAAAACTCTTTCATATATTAAATATGTTATTAATCAGCTGACTCAAATAACTCTCAGTGGAACATGATAACCTGAATGTGCTTAACTTCACTAGCCGTTGTTTCTCGGAGTTGTATTAACAGCAGACAACTTCAATCAAGCTTCTCAAGTATAATTCTGCTTTGGGAGCATGGTTTCCCCACAGAAAACTTAACAATGAGTGTAATCATGAAAATTATCATTGTCTTAATTCAAATGTCTCTTCTGGAGCAGATACCAAGACACAGTATTGAGCACAAGTAGCTCATTTAAGAGAAGATAAATAAGCAAATGAGGAAGCAAAGAAAGAGAGGGAAGATCGAAATGCCAACAAGTTTGACAACAATGTGTTACCACTCTGGACATCTGGGGATGGAACTGCTTCAAAATTGTCCTACACAGGGACAAAGACTACTCAGCCTAATTGGTTGAGATGGTTCAATTTGTACATTGCAATTTCAAGTGAATTCAGAGGTAAGCTGAGAGTAAGAATGAGAAATTACTAGGGTTCACTACAGCTTTTCCCTTGCACCACATGGACCTATTCATGCCCCATATTGCATATATTCAGTTACTGATATCTCAAGCCATTGGCCAGCCACAATCTTTCTAAAAACAAAAACAAACACCAACAATGACAGGATCAGTAAGAAGCTAGAACTTATTAAACAAGCTCAAGTTCCATGGCTCCAAGAGGTGCCAAGGTAGGAAGTGCTATTCATTGGCCCTCTTCCGTCTCCTGTTCTACATTTCTTTTTCCCTGTCTCATTACTTTTACTGACCTAGGTTGTTTACCCAGTGGAATAGCCTAGATTTAATCTCTGAGAAGTATGAGCCCCTAGTTATCTTGGATTGCTGCAATTGCACATTTACTGTTTTCCCTGATTGTGGACATACCAAAAGGTACCCTAGTGATGTCCAGCCTCCAGACATACTTGATCCTTTCCGTGATATCTATTAACAGTCTTAGGTCCCTAGGTCTTCATGCTTATCAGGGTTGATTACATCCAAGAATACAATAACCTCTTTCTCTGCTGCTCTGTAAGAAAGAGATTTTTTTTAACTATTGGAGACATAGCACTATTCAGTAGCCACTGGTTCCATGCTGTATCTTCTTATCAAATATACTTTCAGGCTCTCACCCAAAACAATCATCCCTATGTTTAGTAACTTGGCTGAGAACCAATGTTCTCTGAGGCAGCAGCTTCCAGGTGATGTGATAGGATTACATGCCTGTCCTACCTGTTTATCATAAAACTGGCCCTTAGGTCTAAGTCAGAGTTATGATGGATCACACGTGAGGTAGACACAGAGATGCTTTACTCAGCTCTCCCTTCCAGGAAGAACTCTTTGCCCACTCTGAGGTATAATCAACAGACCGTGTCATGTATCAGTTCTCAACATCTGCTTAGAGTGGTCAGTATTTATCGACTTAACGAGGAAGGGGTGTAAATCCCCAGGCATTTCTACTTGGCTCAGGACCACTCTGACAAATAATATTTGCTCCAAAGCTCCCCACTAAGTTGGTAATAGCTGTAAAATAAATTTCACAGTTCAACTTCTCTCTATACCCAACCCAGCTTTTATTCTCCTCTTTTGATAAGTTTTAGTCACTAATTAACACCTTATATTCCTCCAGAAAATCCAATCAAGGATAACTTGTGCTGAAGAAGTAAAAAAAGGCAAGATGGCAATTTCTCATCTTGCCTGCTAGTCCATATACACAAGGAGTCCAGAGAAACCAAGTAGCAGCCACAGTTTAGAGTTCAATAGGACTTTTCATGTGCTTCCTAGAAAAAAGGCTGACCCTTTGGGGAACTAGGATCTCTAATCAAAAAGAGTATAGAATTTCAGAAACAAGAAACAAAATGTCCCCCAGTGGGTCATCAGGAGTGATGCTAACTCCTCTTTCACCCTCTCTACTCTTCCCACTAGGGACAAAGTATTAAAGTGTTTGCTACAGCTAATACACTGCATAGCAGAGGGTGGGTTCTGCAAACCTGCAGAGTATGCTCTTAACTTGGCATTTTAATTGCACCTTTGGTTGGGTATTCCAATATTCTAGCATCTGGACATTTTCTGAGCAATTCAGTATATGGTAAAAAGTGGAGGGATCCCAAAGTCCTCCATGCAATTCCATACTTCCATTGAGAGAAAAAGGAACCCTTGCTCTGTTTTGATATGTGATGTCCCATGGTGGTAAACCAAGCACTAAACACTCTTTGAAAAATGGTAGTAATTGGAGCCTTGAGAGGATAAAAAGCATAAAAAGCATATTCAGGATGTGTCTTTTCTTATTAGACTAAATATATGACCTTTCCAGAGTAGAAAAGATTCAATGCTTCAATTGCCACCCGGTCAACAACAGGAATTCCTGAGGAATAGTGCCATCTGGTGACAGCAATAACTAAATGAGCCTTGGTAAAAAGGAGTTCATGCTGTTGGGCCTATTCATAGCCTTCTCTGACACCATGGCCACTACAGAGAGTTCTAGGTTGGAAAACTTCTTGGGGACTTTTTATGGGAAAGCTAGCACTAGGCCTTTAAGTCCATCTTACCCTATTCTGCTGGCACAAACTAAACAGTATTCCTGTTGGCTACCCACTTATTCTTCTTCTAGAGGTGACATACTCTGTTAACCACCTCCATAACACTCTGTAGCCAACCCCCTCTGGCTGCTCCTCCTCCCCTATGACCCTCTGATGATTTCATCCACCTGCTTATGGAGGATAAGTAATCCTAGGCAGCCTCTCCCCCTCCCCCCCAGGATACCATCATTCTTATTGTATTTGTGAGCCTGTGTTTATCCTCTTGGCCTTTTCATAAATACCATCATCTGACAGATTTCCACTTCATTCCCACCAAGTGTCACCACAGTGCTGCCAATTCTACTTCACCTAGCATGAGCCATCGGTTTTGAGCCAGGTGTTTAGTCTTATGCCCCAGGAGAGTTATCCCAAATAAATTAAACTGTGGGGGGTCCTGACAATTCATGATGGCTATGTTTTGCAATTCTTAAAGGGTATAGTTATTTTTTTTTTCCTTGTTAGACCCAGAACATCTCCGGATGTCTTAGGTTATAATTTAACCCCAGCTTAAAGTCTAGTGGCCAGAAAGGGCAACAGAAACTAACCCTGAGTGCCATACATGAATTACAGAAGAGAAGCATTTGCACCATCTTACAACAATGGGAAAATTCTCTCTTAATAGGGAAGAATACACTAGGTTTGTGGAGTCATAGAGGAATATGAGAATTCTTGATTTGGGGGGACATCAACCAATCCCATTTTATATATCTGGGTCCCATGTTTTCCCAGCTAGGGTCCTTACCTTAACAAGCAGATCCTGTCTTTGTTGAGAATTTGACCTTTGTGGAAATTGTCTTCTCTTATAATTAGGACCTGATCTGATTCTCAGCAATGATACTCTCTCCCATTGCAGGAGAGGTGAGCTTCTTTATATGCTACTAAGGAGGACTTCCAACTTTCTCACTTAGCTCATAAATGGCAATTAATCAATCTCAGTTTTTCCAGAGAACAACAACAACTTTTCTAAAGCTTCAATGGAAATGGATGTGTATGCTCAACACAGGCGGCTCCTACCACACCAGGATATCCGACTGCAGTAAATATCTCCTGTCTGGTCAAATGTTTTAGGGTTTCATTTATTTCCCTATCAGGACCTCCACTGTTAATACAGGATGCAATCAAGGCCATGCATCCCATCTACTACTAAGAGCTCTACCACTCTTATAATCAAATCTTGGACCTAATTTTTAGCATAATCTCTCCCGCTTCAGGAGATGAGAATAGATTTAGATAAGGCTATAGATGTCTTCTAGCTTTTTTTTTTTAATTTTTAAAAGATTTTATTTATTTTTTTGAGAGACAGAGATCACAAGGGGGCAGAGAGGCAGGCATACAGAGAGGGGAAAGCAGGCTCCCTGCTGAGCAGAAAGCCCAATGTGGGGCTCGATCCCAGGACCCCAGGATCATGACCTGAGCCGAAGGCAGAGGCCCCAACCTACTGAGCCACCCAGGTGCCCCGTATTCTAGCTTTTAAAGCATGCTCTGAGTAAAGAGTTCATGCTCTGATCCTCTTGTTATCTTTTTTCAAAAAATGTGCAGCAGTTAACAAAGGCCAGCAAAGAGCAGAGTCCTTTAATCACCATTGCTCCTTTATCTATTAATTGCTAGAGATATTGATTATATAAACCTCTACTTACCTTTGCATCTAAATGTCATCTCAGTTTATCATTCATGGGGCTCATGGCAAGAAAGATGCTATAATATTCATTGGTTATTAACACTCATTCCACTTATTACCAAGAAGCATCCCCTGTTGCCACCCAACTAATGAGTAATTCAGTTCGACTAATATTCCACTGTTCTGCTTCTTGGGCCATTTCCATTACAACCATCATGATGTTGGAGAAAGCATTTAAGCAAAGATGAAGAAAGATTTAGAAACTTGATGTGGACAGCTACTACCCTGCAAATTAACTCAGAGTTACTCAGTTACTCAGAGTTGAAGTTATATATGATGGGCATCAAAAGTGCCTCCTATAATCATTCAATCATTTATTATTATTTTTAAGTTTATTTATTTATTTAAGTAATCTTAAATACCAATGTGGGACTTGATCTCACAACCCTGAGATCAAGAGATGCATGCTCTTCTGACTGAGCCAGCCAGATGCCTGTTAATCATTTCTTAAAGGATAAATCCAATGAACTTCTTGAACATGCCCCACCTTTCCTGTCCCATAATTTTTCAAAGAGTACATCTAAAAATGAAATATATCAATTTGTATATATAGTTAACCAATGTTTATATGTGACTTCATGATCAATTCATAGCACAGGCAAATCTGTGTTATTTGAGCAAGCCCATTCACAAACACACAAACAAAAAAACAAAAAAATGCTCATGAAATCATTCCTGTTGCAGCTTCTTCAAATGATTTAATGTGATGTAGTTTTCAGTTATGCTTTATATTAAAATGAGTTTTGGAAGTAGTCCTTTTCATTAAAAGCCAATCTACTACTTTTTTCAAAACATAGTTGGTAAGATGATGCACAATGAGTAACATCTGACTGATTTTTTACATTCTTAATAGCAAATTAATAAAACTGAAAAAATAATCAGTGAAATCTAAATGACTGTATGTGGGGTGAATGACAGTGAATCTCAGTGATGAAGAAAAGGGTACATCATTTTTTGCCATCATTTCAATCTATTCTTTTCCCAAATATTTCACTTCCTTTTTCAGCATAGATAGAAAAAGTAAATGAAAGTACTCTAAGATTAGTAAGTTTCACTTTATTTTTTTAAAGATTTATTATTTATTTGATCGCTTCTTGGCCTTTTGGCTAAGATCAAGTGTTAAGATTTATTTATTTGAGAGTGTGTGAACCAGAGCATGAGCAGGGGGAGGGGCAGAGGGATAGGGAGAAGCAGACATCTGGCTGAGCAGGGAACATGAGGAGACCTGAGCTCCATCCAGGACTCTGGGATCATGACCTGAGCTTACAGCAGATGCTTAAAGGACTGAGCCACACAGGAACCCAAGTAAATAAACTTTAGAAGAAGAATAATCCTATAAGCAAGATACTTTCTTGCAGGCAGACAATCTGAAATTTATATGCAAATGAGAATAAATTTTTCTTTATAATGAATTGACCAAAGAACATGTAGGTAAAAGTGTGTATCAATACTACAGGATCAAATAACCTTTTTGCAATGATAAGGATGAAAAAGAGTTATCAATATTCTCCACAAATGCCCTCACAGCCATATATCCTATACTTTTATGATGAAAAATGGCACATATCTACTTTCCCAATTGATATTCCACTTAAAAGGAAAGTCCTTCATTGTCAGCAATAAAAAAATAGGTTATAAAACCTGTGTTTCATAAATTAGTAAGACTGAAAAAATTAGAATTCATAACTTATGCGTTATCTTAACAAATAGCTAAAGAATATAAATGAAATGGAATAAGCCATAGTTAAAATGTAAACTAAAAAGGAAATTCACGAAAGTCCAATAAAAATAAAAATCCAGCTTACTAAAAATATTATTTTTCATTAACATAATCTCCACTAATTTATCCCTTCATTTTCTGTAATTTCTTCGCATATTATTTTCTTTTGATTTCCATAGAAACAGCACACATTATCTCATGCTAAGATAATTGTTGTCTCACATTGGCTTTGGTCACTTGATGATCCTCCACCAATTTTCTATCTGGCCAAAACCAGTATTTTCATAAAATTTTAGAGAAAAGATAAAACAGAGCTTATTTTTGCACTTCTCAATGATATCTTGCATTCCCATGATTTAGTGAGTTTCCAGCCAAAGTACAAGAGAAAAGAGTATTTGGGTTCAAGTGAAAAGAAAACAATGGATTAGAGATAACTCACGTTGCATTAAAAAAAAAAAAACACATTACATTTAATGACAGTTTATGAAGAACTGAGAAATATCTAAAAATGTTAAATATAAACATTTATAGCATAGACAACTCCTCCAAAACTTCAACCATTCCATTGGCCCTCCCATCAGTAATGAATGGTTTGGGACCACTCTTCTCAACTGTGCCTCCCGAAAACACAGAGTAAGCATGACAATAAATCATTATATGTATAAATCATGACAACAAACCTATTACACCTAATTTGTATTTAAAAAAAGACTAAGAAATAGGTGTTAAATAATTTACCCCAAAATTGGGGTTTCTAATTCCAAATCTTTATGTAATACCATCTTCAATCTCATATTTCTTCCTGTTTCTCATTCATTCATCAACATCAACTCTTTATCTCATGGGCCCATAAACCTTTTGTCTTTTACTTTCTTTCCCTTGAGTTCACCCTATACTCAGCTGTCTCTATAGGTGCTGCTGCCACCCTAAAACTTCTGTAGTATATAGATTTCCTTTGCCTAAAGGGGAGAGTACGTTGAGTTCGATGTTCTAGCATCAATAATTTCTCTTTTTGTGTTGCTTTTTCCCATTTCTAAAGATAAAATCAATGTATCTTTTGAGGTAGTCCCAATACCCTGATAAATTGTTAAATTTACAGCAAAGAAAGAGAATTATAAGACTTTCCTTTCTGAAGCATTTGATATAATACCGAACTCTATCCAAAGTATCTCTGCCACTAATGTCAATATCTGTGCCATATTATGTGGATTCAGAAATACAGGTAAAATGTTGGCCTGAGTTTATAGAAATAAAAAAAAAGCCAATTATACTCGCTGCTGAACTAAATGCCTATAAAAATTCAACTAAAAACATGAAATCATTTTTTAAAAATTGATGCCATACCTGACTAAAAAAAATAAAAGGCTAGAGAAAATTTATTAAAGATAAATATATTAGATATATTTATATCTAATATATTTATAATATATCTATATATCTACATATATATTTATGATATATTGATTGGATTAATTTTCCAATTTTAAGTTCTTACCTGTAACTAACACAGAAATCATTTTCAAATTATCATTTGCAGCCTCTTATAAATAAAAACCTTAAAAAGAATTGTGATTTCATTTTCCTTAGCTGTATCACTGTGAAACCTGAAAATATTAATGGAAAACCCAGGAAAATCTCAGACAGATCTGCCAAATAAATGCATATTTAAAGCAGGATTGTCAAAGATAAAGCCCTGAAGGAGACCCAAGCATCAGACCTGTATGTTTCCATATTAGACAAGAATTAATGAACACAAAAGGACAAATACATCAAGGTTAATGTGCAGAGTGATAATGGGGAAACAGATTGATCTCATTCCCAGTCTCAGTCCTTTCCAATGATACCATCACTTTGTAATTTGGAAAGGGAAGAATCCAGTGTCATTTGTTTTTATGATAAAATGGAGAATAGGTCATTAAAGTGCTTGCCCCACTGGAGCTTATAATGTTGACGTGGTGTATTTGCAATCTCACATCTACATTCTTTTATTGAAAAAAAAATCATGAAGCCAACTAGATAATTGTCATAAAAAGTAATTTCCCAGAATTTACAAAAGAGATTTATATTCAGATGGTCTATACAATGAGATTTTAAGTCAGAAGGTAAATTAGTGATACATGTAATAGTTAACCTAGCCATAGTCCACACAAACATCAAACTTAATACTGGTTTGGTATTTTTTCCCTCTTGGTTCTGGTCCTTCTATCATTTATGGCTTTGACAAAATTTTAGAACAGCAAGATTCTGAGGATCACTCTATCAGAAAAGGAGGAAATAATGAAGAGGCAAAAGAAACTGAGTGTTGATAGAACAATCTCCCCAAAGTGCAGAATAGCAGGCAAGAAAAGCACAGTTTGAAAAGTTAGGCCAAAGAAAGGGTATGATGAATCAAAATAACCTCAGGAGGAGAGCAAACATTTGGAGAAGCTTGAGTAGGATAACTGCAGAGAGCCATGTACTAAAATCTTCTGCATAAGTGAGACCTAAATTCCAGAAGAGATTTGGGAAATTATAGGACATTCTTAATAGGGAAAAAAATGATCAAAAATCAAGAAGAGAGAAGTAAAAGAATGTGACAAATATAAGTTAAATTGGTTGCTGATTACTAAGATTTTGTGATTTTTTCTAGTGGAATTCCTTTAAATAATTATAAAATTCAATGGTTTGTTGTGCTGGCAAAGGGATGAAATAGCTGAGATGAAGTATCAGTGGATCTGAGAGATTACAAAATTTTCATGTTTCACAGGTCATCAGTGAGGATGCTAGAGTTATCAAGATGACAAAATATGGCCAGGAAGAAATGAACATTTGAGATGGATATGGAAGCCCTTGGGAAAGAGATTAGGAAAGAATGGAATGAGTCAATTCAAGAGGAAATGTAATTTTGAAAGTTTTAGTAATGTGAAGTCTACAAATTAATAGGCAATAAGATTAGGTAAATTTCTCTACCTCTTGCTTTAAGCTAGGGTGGTATTAGAGGACTCCTCATTTAAGCTCTTTTTGTATTGGCAATGGTATTAGCAGAGTTAAGGGTAATCATGGCTGTGAAATTTAATATTATGTGAATAATGTTCCTATCTTGAAAATTCGGTGAAAGACCTAAAGTTGTGTTCTCATGACACATTATGGTTATTCAATATAAAATATTGGGTGGGCATCCTAATTAGGATGAAAGTAATTAAATAAATGATGAAGACCATTAATTATTGGGTTAGGGACCTATGTAGGTCCTCCATTGGTGACATCAGTAGGAATAAAGAAAGGCAGCGAAGGAGAAAGTAGAAGTGGAAGGAAGGAGTTCCACATCAGAAAGGAGTTTCTAAAGACAAAGTTCAACCTTTCTCAAAGGGTTAGATGGAGGGATATATAGGAATGGGCAAGAATAGGAAAGACATGGTAGAGTTAAGTCTATAAATGGACTATAAGTTAGTTTATTACTAACTATAAGTTAGTATAGACTTAACTTGTTACAAGTTAAGTCTATAAATGGAAAAAGACACAGTGAAGGAGAGAGTCAGATAAGTTTGGGGCCAAGAAGCACTAGCAGTTACCTCTCTGGAGTTCCTTCATTTTTGTTTTTGTTTTTTAAGATATTATGTATGTATTTGTGTATTTATATATGTATTTAAAGAAAGAGCACAAGCAGGGAGGAGGAGCAGAAGGAGAAAGAATCTCAAGCAGACTCTGCTGAGTGCAGAGCCTGATGTGGGGCTCAATCTCATGGACCAAGATCATAACCTGAGCTGAAACCAAGAGTTGGACACTCAACTGACTGAGCCACCCTGGCATGCTGATTAATTTTTAATATAAAATTTGATAGTATTTGCTCAGAATTTATGAAAAATCAATTGGTGATGTTTGATAAAGCATTTAAATTTTGCAATATTTCAAAATACTTCCTGCAAAATAATTTTTTTGTGAAAATATAGTCTTGATTCTGTTACTGAAAATACTTATAAAAAAACAAATCATTGAGTTTATAGAGTATATAAGTACTTTTCATCCATCTCTCTCTCCCTCTCTCTCACACACAGAAACACACACACAGAAAATTAAGTAAACAAATATTTCAGTGCCATGATTCTCAGGAAGAATCTTGTGTCTATAATAATGTATGTATTTTTAAAAGTTGATTGAAAATGTTTCTCTACTTAACAACTTCTAAGAAACATCATACTACATTTCTAAACATCACATTACATGTAAGCAGGATACACTGTGTTCCAGCTTTGATGATGCCCCTACCAAACCACTTTAGAATCAGAAAGTGTGAATTTTATTTAAATAGATTAGTTCAGCTTCAATAGTGCCATGATTTTTCTTTGTGACATTTCTTGCAAATTATCACCTTTTTCTGAGACATGTAGATTAGTATCCGGAGTTCACTTCCTAAGAATGGTGGTTGGAGGGTGAAGACAGGAAGCAGAAATAATAGTCCTGGAAATATCAACTAAACCCAGAGAAATGAACAGCAGATGCTACATATGAAAAAGCTTCAGAAAATTATTTCCATAGTTCTTAGTGTTCTATTTCCAAAGAAAAAAGACTTGGTTTTCCATAAAATATTACCAAAGTATAATATCCAGATTCAGACTCTCTAGCACTGCTCAATTTCCTAAAAATATAAAACTACTCTAAAATACAAAGTCTATTAATTTTTAAAAAATGTATGGAAATAAATGATGCCCCTAGATTACATATATTTCTTTTTATAAGTCAAAAAATAGTTCTGAAAGTGGTTAATTAATTGTAGTTTACAGAAAGCATTATATAAATACACTTCCTTTACAGTTTTCAATAGGACTGGGTATTTAGAAAGAAGCAGAAAAGATCTTTGTTTTAACAATATTTTCCAGAGGAGTTTTCAGGTTCCACTGAGTTTTTATAACCTATTTTTTTTTCTGTTTAAAATTTAAGATATTTATTGAAATTGCTCCAGACTAACAAACATCACTTCACATGGCTTTTGGTATTTTCTGAGCAATTTATTTAAGAGAGTGAATGATATTTATTGCTCATCCCATGAGACAAACATGATTCCATCCAAGTTTTCAGTCAGAAAGAGTCAAATGAATTAGGAGAAGATAGTGCATTCTTATCCAGTCTTTTTTTTTTTTTTTTTTTTTTTTTAATTCAATTAGGTGCCTGGGTTAAGTCAGGCACTCAGTTGGTTAAGCGTCTGCCTTCAGGTCAGGTCATGATCCCTGGGTCCTGAGATCAAGTCCTGCGTCAGGCTCCCTGCTCAGCAGGGCTCCTATGTCTCCCTCTACCTCTGCCCCTCCCCCCTGCCCATGCTCTTCTCTTCCCACACACACACACTCTCTCTCTCAAATAAAATCTTTTAAGAAATAAATTACCCAACATATCCTACTTCATATTTCATATGTAGTGTTCAATAATTCATCAGATGTGTATAACACCCAATGCTGATCAAATCACATGCCCTCCTTAATTCCCATCATCCAATTACCCCTCCCCCTCCCCCAGCTCCACTCCAGCAACCCTCAGTTTGTTTCCTATAGTTAAGAGTCTCTCATGGTTTTTCTCCTTCTCTGATGACTTCCCATTCACTTCTCCCTCCCTTCCCTATGATCTTCTGCACTGTTTCTTATATTCTACAAATGAGTGAAATCATATGATAATCTTTCTCTGAATGACTTATTTTGCTCAGCATAATACCCTCCAGTCCCAACCACGTAGATGTAAATGGTAATTATTCATCCATTCTGATGGCTGAGTAATATCCCAATGTAGATATATGTAACATCTTTATCCATTCATCTATTGATTGACAGCTAGGCTCTTTCTAGCTTGGCTATTGTGGACATCACTCCCAAAAATGTTCCATGTTCATCAGATGCCCCTTCGGATCACTGCATTTGTATCTTTGGGGTAAATACCTAGTAGGGCAATTGCTGGGTTATAGAGTAGCTGTATTTTTAACTTCTTGAGGAACCTCCATACTGCTTTCCAGAGTGGTTGCACCAGCTTGCATTCCCATCCATAGTGTAAGAGGGTTCCCTTTTCTCCACATCCTCACCAACATTTGTTGTTTCCTGTCTTGTTAATTTTAGCCATTCTGACTGGTGAGAGGTGGTATCTCACTGCAGTTTTGATTTGTATTTCCCAGAAGCCAAGTGATGTGGAGCATGTTTTTGTGTGTCTTTTGGCCACCTGGATGTCTTCTTTGAAGAAATGTCTGTTCATGTCTTCTGCCCATTTCTTGACTGGATTATTTGTTTTTTGGGTGTTGCATTTGGTACATTCTTTATAGGTCTTGAATTCCAGCCCTTGATCTGGCATTTGCAAATACCCTCTCCCATTCCATAGGTTGCCTTTCAGTTTTGTTGATAGTTGCCTTTGCTGTGCAGAAGACTTTTATCTTGATGAAGTCCCAGTTGTTCATTTTTGCTTTGGTTTCCCTTTCCTTTGGAGACATTTCTATCAAGAAGTTTCTGCAGCCAAAGTCACAGAGGTTTCTGCCTATGATCTCCTCTAGGATTTTGAGGGATTCCTATCTCATATTGAGGTCTTTCATCCCTTGTATATCTTTGTGTATGGTGTAAGAATATGGTCCAGTTTCATTCTTTTACATGTGGCTGTGCAATTTTCCCAGAACCATTTATTGAGGAGACTGTCCTTTTTCCATTGGATATTCTTTCCTGCTTTGTAGAATATTAGTTGACTACAGAATTGAGGGTCCATTTCTGGATTCTCTATTCTGCTCCACTGATCCATGTAGTCTGTTTCTGTGGCAGTACCATACTGTCTTGATAATTACAGCTTTAAAATAGTACTTGAGGTCCAGCATTGTGATGTCCTCATCTTTGGTTCTCTTTTTCAACATTCCTCTGGCTACTCAGGGTCATTTCTGGTTGCATACAAATTTTAGGATTATTTGTTCCAGCTCTGTGAAAAAAGTTGATGGTATTTTGATAGGGATTGCACTGAATATATAGACTGTTAGGTAGCACAGGCATTTTAATAATATTTGTTCTTCCAATCCATGAGCATTGAATGCTTTTCCATTTCTTTGTGTCTTCCTCAATTTCTTTCATAAGTGTAGTGTTTAGCTTATAGATCCTTTGCCCTTTGATCTGATTTATTCCTAGATATCTTATGGTTTTTGGTACAATTGTAAATGGGATTAATTCCTTCATTTCTCTTTCTTCTGTCTCAGTGTTAGTGTATGGAAATGCAACTGACTTCTGTTCATTGATTTTCTATCCTGCCACGTTGCTGAATTCCTGTACGAGTTCTAGCAATTTGGGGGTAGAGTCTTTTGGGTTTTCCACATAGAATATCATGTGATCTGCAAAAACAGAGAGAGAGAGTTTGACTCCTTGTTGGCAAATATGAGTGCCTTTTATTACTTTTTGTTGTCTGATTGACGATGCTAGGACTTCTACTACTATGTTGAGTAATAGTGGTGAGAGTAGACATACCCGCCATATTCCTGACCTCAGGGGAAAAGCTCTGAGAATTTCCCCACTGAGAATTATATTCACTGTGAGATTTTCAAAGATGGCTTTTATGCTATTGAGGTATGTTCTGTTTATCCCAACACTGGAAAGTTTTAATCAAGAAAAGATGTTGTACTTTGTCAAATGCTTTTTCTGCTTTAACTGAGAGTATCCTAAGGTTCTTATCCTTCTATTAATGAGATTTATCACATTGGTTGATTTGCAAATGTTGAACCACCCTTGCAGCTCAGGAATAAATCCTACTTGGTTGTGGTGAATAATCCTTTGAATGTACAGCTGGATCCTACTGGCTAGTAACTTGGTGAGAATGTTGGCACCCATGTTCATCAGGAATACTGGTCTGTAATTCTCCTTTTTGGTGGGATCTTTGTCTGGTTTGGCCCCATAGAAAGAGTTTGGAAGTTTTCCTTCCATTTATATTTTTTGAAATAGTTTCAGAAGAACAGGTGTTAGTTTTTCTTTAAATGTTTAATAAAATTCCCCTGGCAAGTCAACCAGCTCTGAACTCTTATTTATTGGGAAATTTTTGATTACTGCTTCAATTTCCTTGTGGGTTATCAGTTTGTTCAGGTTTTCCTTTTCTGCTTGTCTCTGCTTTAATAGTTTATAAGTTTCTAGTAATGCATCCATTTCTTCCACATTGCCTAATCTGTTAACACACAGTTGCTCATAATATGTCCTTAAAATTGTTTTTATTTTCCTGGTGTTGATGGTTTAGTGATCACAAATTCTTTTAGTTTCTGTTTGTCCTGAAAGCTCTTCATCTCTCCTGCCATTCTGAATGACAGTTTTACTGACTAAAATATTCTTGGCAGCATGTTTTTCTCATTTAGTACCTTGCATATATCATTCCAGCCCTTTCTGACCTGCCAGGTCTCTGTGGATAGATCTGCTGACAGTCTTTTGTTCCTACCCTTGTACCTTAAAGACCTCTTGTCCCAAACTGCCTTCAGGATTTTCCCTTTATCTCTGAAACAGATAAAGTTTCACTATTATATGTCAGGGTGTTGATCTATTCTGATTGATTATGAGGAGGGTTCTATGTAACTGAATGCCTGTTTTCTTCCCCAGAGTAGGAAAGCTCTCAGACAGATACCAAATTGATTTGGTCAATTAACCTTCTCTCTCTCTTTCTTCTTCATCTGGGACCCCAGTAATTCTAATATTGTTTCACTTTATGGTATCACTGATCTCTTGAAGCCTCCTATCATAGTTCTCTAGTTGTTTTTCTCTCTTTTCCTCAGCTTCCTTCCTTTCCATCACCTTATCTTCTTACATGACTGACTCTCTCTTCTGCCTCATTTATCCTAGCTATTAGAGGATCCATTTTTAGACTGCACATCAGTTAAAGCATTTTTTAATTTTGGACTGGTTAGATTTTTTTTCTGCACTAAAAGATTCTCTAGTGTCTTTTATGCTTTTTTTCAAGCCCAGCTAGTAACTTTATAACCATTATCCTGAATTCCAGCTCTGGCATTTTACTTATCTGCATATTGATTAGATCTTTGGCCTAGAGTGTATTTTTTTTTAAATTTTTTTTATTTATCTGAGAGAGCAGAGGAAGAGGGAGAAACGGGCTTCTCACTGACCAG
Organism: Taxidea taxus jeffersonii; assembly: GCA_003697995.1. NCBI lineage: Eukaryota > Metazoa > Chordata > Mammalia > Carnivora > Mustelidae > Taxidea > Taxidea taxus. The sequence continues at coordinate 6,305 of RCUC01160742.1, read as the reverse complement.
GGAGCCTGATATGGAGCTCAAACCTAGGACCCTAGGATCATGACCTGATGTGGCAGGAAGTATTACCACTGGTTCTTTCCTTTGATGTGAATTCCATTTTGCCCAGAGAAGAATGGATCAATGAGAGAACAAAATAAAAAATATCAATCAAAACCTAAGCAAAATACACACTAGACAAGAGGTCAGAAACCAAAAAAGAAAAGAAAAAGAAAAAAAAGGAAGGGGGAGAATATAATCTCCTAGGTAGACAAAACAGGATGATCTACATGATCCTGGGTGTATTTTCATTTGTTGTTAGAAGATACTAAGTCCCCAAACTATAAAGAAAGTAAAACTTATATATTACAAAAATAAAATTGAATAGAGTGAACAGAAGCAAAAAATGAAGAATATATCTATTAAATGTAAATGTAAAAATTAAAGTAAAAAAAAGACTCAACAAAAAGAGTTGATAAAATAGGAAACTAGTTGAAAAGGAAAAAAACAAAACAAAAAGAAAAGGAAATTTTTAAGCTGAGAGATAAAAGAATCCTGGGAAAGAAATCTAAAATTCTACGTACTATTCTGCCCTAGCACTGGAGTTTTGCAGTTCTGTGTGCTCAGTAAGTTGGTATTCCCCTGATGTTCAAGCTGGTCATCTATGGAAGAGGCCTGCTTTGCTCTTAGGCCTTGCTGTCTGGGTGGAGTTGCACCACCCCTTGCTATGGGGCTGGTCTCAGTGTAAGCGGCTTCGGGTTGTTTTGTGTGGCTTTTGTTCCCTGAAGGCTTTCTGTGCTATTTTAGAGGATAAAAATAAAAATGGCCTGCCCTGATCTCCAATCCTGGAGCTGAAAAAATGGGACCTCCGCTCTTCAGTAAACCCTCAGGGAAAAGCAATCTTCACTTTTGTGTGCACCAAACTCTGCAGACTCCTTTGGTGCACACCCACGCCACTCCTCCTGGGGGAAGGCAGAGAGTTGCCAGGTTTCTGCCCTTTGCAGGGTCCCTGCACAGACTGCAGTGACCCAATGGAGCCACAGCTTGCAGTTTATGGCAAACTGAGCTCAGAGCCCCCTTCCAGGCTCACTGACCTTAGCTGGTTTGCCTGCCCCAATGCTTGGGAACTCTACTGTTTTAGGCACCCCCATTCTTTCTGTGACCTCATGGATCCTCAGACCACACTGAACCACCTAGGAGTCTGCCTTGCTTCACCACTTGAGCACCTTTCAGGCAAGGACTTCTATCACTGGAGCAGACATGGAAAAGTTCTGATTTTGTGCTCTGTTGCTCTATCACTTTCTGGTAGCCAGCTTATGGAGGCTCCCTCCACCCCCATTTAGTTTCCCATCTATCCCCTCCAATTCATTTCACACCACCTACCTTGCAAAAAGTGGTCGCTTTTCTATTCATAGAATTTCAACAATTAGGTGTTTTCTTAGATTTCAGATTGAATTCATAGTTGTTCAGAATGATCTGATAGTTATCCAGCCAAATTCAAGGGACCAGATAAAACGAGGTCCTCTACTTTTCCACCATCTTGCCTTCCTATTCTCCACTCTTATCCAGTCTTAATGAAACTTTAAAATTAGACATATGGATTCACTGGGAAGCGGAGGATAGTATTATGCCTCTGCGCCTCAACAGTTCTTGTGATGTTGAGGCACTATTAATTCAAGTTTCTCAAAAAAGAAAATTAAGACTCCACTAAAAAGATCTTGTTAAAGAGAATTCTGCTGTGTAGCAAGGAAATGCCTCAAATGATATTGTCTGTTCATTTGTTTTTTTCTTAAATGATATTGTTGCCTACATCTAGGACTTAACAACAGCAAGGCAAAGGAAATTTGTGCCAAGAAGTAATCTAGGTTGATTGTGCTTATGAGCAGTTATCTGCCTTTCTTCACACAACTTGCTTCCAAAAATCATTGATGATGATTACTAAAGAAACAAGAATATAAGAATATGGTGGCAATATTGAATAATTTCATAATCAAGAATGTCAGTAACTGGCTCTGAATATATTATCATAGTAACTATATATCACATTCTTTTTTAGTGGCTTAATTTTAATTTTTAAGCAATTAAATACAATATAAAATAATGTAAAGCATTCAAGGAATTAAAAATGTTATTTTAATAAGGGTTCCTTTAATAACCCTTTAAAATACTAAATTTATTAAGAATATAATTCACATTTGGTATGATCCTTAAACATCCTGAAAAAGAAGTGGATTTTTCAGTAAAACATTTTGCAATTTTATTATTTTTTTTGTCTTTCTCTTTAACAGTGGTTGGCGGTAGAGGGAATACTTAGTTATTTGTTTTTACCCACAATGTAAACCTTACAGGGGAATATTTTACTACTTGTGTAAATTATTCAGAGAGTACTTCATGAGTAGCTATGTAAAACTTTTCAAACAGGGTTCTGTTACATAAAATCTTGGAAGTACACACCAGGTGTATGTGAATAAGCTCTTACAGGACAAACAAAGCAGATTTAATAGAAATACCAAACTTATTCAAAGATTTACAGAAGAAAAGTTAGTTAATATACTTCATAAAAAGCTCTTGATGGATCTTTCCGGTTAATATAAATGTGGTACTCTTTGGAGAAAAATGCAAAGATCCATATGATTTTTTTAAGTGTAAATATAGAAGTGTAAAGAAATCTTGAAGCAGGACACTTCTGACCCCAGACCAAGCCCCTGGCTGTCCTTAAAGGTAGGTAGGGAGAACATCTGAGAAACTCAGCTCTAATTAAAGTAGATAACAGTATACTGGTATGGTATGAATAATGTTACTGTTACTCTGTCCCCACAACAAAACCTTAAAAAAAGTGAGATCACAGCTTCTAGCATTAAGAAAGGATGATGAAAGTGAATTTACTCCTTCAATCATTTATGTGTACAGCCACTGCATAGGTATTGAGCAGCTACTATGTGTCTCAAAGAGTCAGTAATGAACAAAATAACCTCAGCTTCTCCTTCCATGGAATTTACATTATAGATAGCAGATGCTTGACATAAATAGACTTGCCCACAGAAGACTTTCAGGCAATAAAAGAGCATTTCAGAATATAATTATATAGCCAGGGAAGACTGGTGAGCATGAATACCTCAAAGATGGCTGTCTCTTATGCTATTTATTATTAGGATTTTTTTTGCAAAATCTTTTTCTGCTTAGACACATGTAATGCACAAACTCAGCTATATCCAGAAACCCATTATCTCTGAACGAAGCAGCCGAAAGGCTGCAAACTCAAACCCACTGCCTACTGGGGTTCAGGTTTTTCCTCCTGCTAGCTATACATTCCATAATTTATGAGCAAGGGTCTACTGGGAAATAGTTAATAACCGGCTCTCTAGAAAAGAGTATATAGCTATTGATCTAGATATGGAAATATATAAACAAAAGTTTATCATAAATTGCATTAATATAAACAATGAGTGGCACAAAATTTATAATTAATAATGAAATATAAATACTCACCACTGTAATTCCAAACAGCCTATTAATTCTCACCAAAAGTGTTAGTAGATTTTTGCCAAACTCTTATATTTGTGGTCCACTTACAGTTTCAACTGATGAGGTGGTGTATTTGCAGCATGAATGGTGCTTAATATTTTGTTTCTTTAAGGAGTACAGTGTAAGTGAAACAAAGAAGACTTAAGCTAAAACTGCTCATTAGTTAATTCTGTGAACTGTTTTAACTGAGAAAGGTAACGGTTCCCAAAGACTGAAGAATATTTCCTCTTTATTGAGTGTGCTATACACAGTGCACCAGCTACAGACATCATACACCTTGAAGTTTAACCTACATTGTTAACATTTTCCTTATCGCTTTCTGGACCAACAACAAAACACCTTCCCTCCTATTTCAAGCTACCAGCACAATACCCCTGAACATACAGCCAGGAAGAGATATGCAGTAGCCCACCATTTGTAGTATTTCTATGATATGGATTGACATAATAAACATAAATAACCTTAAATCATAGGTGTGACAAAACTACTTCAAAATTAGAAAGTGGTGACTTAATATATTAGTTGCATATTTATATAATTTAATTTTTAATAATGATTAACCAATGGCTTGAAAAATTCCTAAAAACACACCATTCAGTTTTTATGCTCAGTTGTGAACCAGCTTTGGCACAGGGTGGCTTATGAGCTTCTCATAAGCCCTGAGCATCTAAATATCTATAAATCTCCCAGTTTGCTAGGAGCATTCTGGATTTTAGCACTGAAAGCCCACATTCCAAGGAACAGTCAGTCTGAGGCAATGTGGGACATTGTGTAACCCTAATTCATGGACTCTCCCAAATATTTCTGGAACTGCCTATCTGCTGATAGAGCTGGCATCTTTCTCTGAACATAAGAGCTCTCACAGTGACCTTTCCCCCTCAGAGTCCTTGACCTCTGCTCCAGCTGTGGGCCAGCAGATAGACTCCATAAAATAAACTATTGTCATGTTGCCAGTCACTGTCAGACTGAAGAGCACAATGGAATTCACATTTCGAATTTGTTGTAATTCAGGTAGATACCACCTAAACTCATCATCTTTTGTTTTATTGTAACCAAGGCTTTGGCATCATTGAGCTCTCTTTTCTTCACGTAATAGGGGCTCCCAATATTTACTTCAAAGAGTAACTCCGAAGATTAAATGAGATTATGTTCACACAGTGCCTACTCTAGACGTTCAGTAAGTAGTAATAGTATTCTTATAAGTAGTCCTAGTTCCTTTTTTTTTTTAAATTTTATTTGTTTATTTGACAGAGAGAGAGAGAGAGAGAGAGAGAGATCACAAGTAGGCAGAGAGGCAGGCGGGTGTGGGGGGGGAAGCAGGCTCCCCGCTGAGCAGAGAGCCCGATGCAGGGCTTGATCCCAGGACCCTGGGAGCATGACCCGAGTCGAAGGCAGAGGCTTTAACCCACTGAGCCACCCAGGTGCCCCTAGTTCCTTTTAAAACCAACTATTTGCTGTCCCTGGTGGTCTCCCAGACTGCCTGCTAGCCTCAGAGTATATTTAACCCTGTCTCCATCATATCTGCCTAAGGATATGAGACCTATATCTGGCACTTCACACCGGAGCAGTATCAGCCATGACCTTGTACCCATGATTCAGTCCTTAGTTCCATACCTTTTGTCTAAGCTAGCTCTAAGCATAGCTAATTCTTAGAGTCAACCTCTTTGAACCACATTTTACTTCAAGTCATTCATCTTACAGTTGTTTTTCCACACTGAAGTCACATTCACATTCAGGAAGAATATGGGACTGTTCCTTGCCCGGGTGACAAACACTTCCCACACTGATGTTATGTTGGCTGGAAATCAAACCTAGGAAGAGGAGTGCGAAATGTGAGAAGTAGGGAGTTCTTCAGTTTTCTTAGGAAATTGTTTATAGAGCTAACCTGACAGATGACCTAAAAGATAAGCCAATGCTGTGGAGTAGAGGCCAGCAAACCCTGGGCAGCTCGCACTCAGCTTTTGTAAATAAAATTTTCTTGGACCACAGCCTCGCTCATTTATTTACATAGTGTCAAGAGCTGCTTTTGTACCTCAGTGGCATAAAAAAGTTGGGTAATTGTGACAGAGACCCTGTGGCCTGTGAAGTGTAAAATATTTACCATCTGGCTCTTTTTTTTTTTTTTTTTAGATTTTTATTTATTTATTTGTTAGAGAGAGAGAGAGCAAGCACAGGCAGACAGAGTAGCAGGCAGAGGCAGAGGGAGAAGCAGGCTCCCTGCCGAGCAAGGAGCCCGATGTGGGACTTGATTCCAGGACACTGGGATCATGACCTGAGCCGAAGGCAGCTGCTTAACCAACTGAGCCACCCAGGCGTCCCCCATTTGGCTCTTTTTAAAGAGAAAAAGGTTTACAATCCCTGCTCTGGTGTCTAAATGAGGAAATACTTTGATAGTTTCACCTGGCCAGGGGCAGATGACCTGGGAAGAGGGAAACGCTGATCTCTAGCTGCTCCTAGACTTTCAAATAAGAGGAGATGTTTACCCCTTCCCCAAATAAAGCCATAAATGCTTTGCTCTGAGTGCATCTACCTAGAATGACTGGAGACCAAGAGGACGGTTATTGTTTGTTTTGACAGAGTTTCCTAAAACAAAAGCTGGAAAGAGTCCTACGAGCCTGTATTGTCAGATACTGATATGTTTATTCTAAAAATGCAGAGATTATTTCTGTTTGCCATGCAGCTTTCTAAATACCGTCATCATTTTCCAAAAATTATACCTAAATTCTCTGACAGTTAAGGACTAGCAACTTTTATCACCCTGGGCCAAAATTAAATTTGCTCTTTCTTTTTTTTTTTTTTTTTTG
>ML109544.1:0-36437 GCA_003697995.1 Taxidea taxus jeffersonii | reverse complement strand
GGAGGACGGCCGGTGGGAGGGGAAGCCTTTGGCGGCCTGTGGTTGCCTTTGGTTGCCATCGAGACCGGATCTGAGTTAGGTTTCAGGCCATATGGAGAGTGGGTTAGACCGCTCGATTCCAGCCTGCGGGCGGCCCTAACCCCGGTGTGAGCAGTGAGGGTCGTGTCATTGCTCCCACATCCCTGCTCCCACTGGTCGCTGTTGGGCTTTATGAATAAGGATTTCTCTTTTTACCTTCTGTAAGCACAGACCGCTTTCTTTCGAGTGAGTGAGGAAAGGGACTTCCCTCGTGCAAGTGTGGTTCGCGATGCGTTCCGAACGAATTCGCAAGTGCCGAGGAGGGGGCACCTGGGTGGCTCAGTCGGTTGAGCTTCTGGCTGTTGATTTCAGCTCTGGTCATGATCTCAGGGTCCTGGGATCGAGTCCCAGATCCGCTCCGTGCTCAGCCGGGAGTCTGCTTGGGTTCCTCTCCTGCAGCCCCTCCTCCCGCTCTCATTTCCAAGCTCTTTCTAAAATAAATAAAGAAATTTTTATCTTTGAGCCTTTTTGCTTTTTTTTTTTTTTAACGTAGGGTTCTCTGCAGCCCTGTGTTTTGTTTACCTTCAAAACGGAAAAATCCCTGTCCCTCCATTTGGCTCTGTTTTGCCTCTGGGAGCCTCCTTCTTGCCTGTGACCAGATCCAGCTCTTCCCATGATGTCGCCCCCCCTGCCCCTTTGTGGTTCCGGCTGCTCATCTCGTTTCTCGGGGACTGGGTTCTGAGAAAAGTGAAGCGTGTGTCAGGTGTGTTGTTGCGAGCCACCTGACTCATGGTCTGCCCACAGCTGGTGGGTCTCTGAGCCCTTCAAAAATCCAAACCTGGGTTTTTTTTTTTTTGGCGTTTGACCCTTGTTAGCCCGTTTTAAGTGGCATGCAGTAAATTTGAGCACAGATGTTAGTTTACCAGTGGACTTTGAACAGAATAATAATAACTTTCACATCTGGTCCCCTTTTCATCTAGGGATCTTAAAAACCCCAAGTGCACATTAATTAAACCTCACATCACGGGAAGGTAAGGAAGGCGGTGGGGGGCGGGCAGTGCTTTAATCACCGCTGCAGAGAACATAGAGGGACAGCCTGTGGGCCCGGCACTAACAGGCATTTTGCATTTCACCAGTGCCTTTCATCTGGCTTTTTAAATGCTGGCGAGTATTACCTGGTGGGAAGGGCATTATTATGCACATCTGCAGGGAGTGGGGACTCTCCTGGGAAACGGAGACCTAGCTGTTTTCAGTAGGGTCACTGCAGAAGACTCCCTCATTTCTGGTTCATGGGTTCTTTTTGATGGTTTATTGTGGATTATCCGAGGTCTCCTGCTGTGGACAGAAGGATGGTAGAGTTGACTAGTAAAGTTGTTTCCCCGCCCCCCATCTTTTTGGTTTGGTATATGGAGAGGGAGGGAGTTTCTTTGTTAATTTCAGCCACCTTCCAAGCTGGTAATGCATAATTCTCATTTACAGCCCTGGGACATCCCCTTCACCCTAAGTGTCTCACTCCAGAAAGTCCCCCAGGTGAACTGGAACAAAGGAAAGGCAGGGGAGAGGCTCTCCCCAGAAGATGCTGCTCGAGTCCCCGTTTCTGGTAAATGAGGGCATCCATGTAAAAAAAAATGGAACGGAAGGAAAAAACAAGAAAAAAAACCAAAGGAGAAAGTGTAGTCATGTCATTAATAGGTAGAGGATTCCTGCTAACCTGTGTGGGGGGGAGTCAAGGATCCGGCTCCACCTGAGGTCAGAGTGTTTATAGGCAGAGCCCTAGTCCCTCTGGACCAACGGCTGGGTCATTCCTCGGAGGGACGCTGCGTGGCAGGCCTTGACAGGACACGAGGACGGTGCATGATACACAGTTGGTTTGCAAAAGCACGGGTGCTTTCGATTTTCAATAGAGTCCTTAGGCCCTATTCTCTAAAAACTCCCCAATGCCAGTGTAAAGTATGCTATTGATTTTACACTCAGATACTGCGTTTATTTAGAATTGCATGTGGAAATAAACAATATAACGGAAACATGTTGAGAAGTATGGGTGGTTTGAGTGCCTCCTCCCTGTGACCCCTCGAACGCACTGATTCCTGGCCTCTCTATGACTTAAAAGGTAGAAAGATACCTGTATGTCTGCAGTAAAAGATAAACGTTTATATATTATTTTAGATGAAGACCCTTCAGAGTAAATTCTAAAAGCCCACCCCATAAGAATGTATCCTACTGTAAAAAACAAAATCAGAAAACTTTCGTTCTTTAATTTGACAGTGTTGATGTGGTTTTTGCTTACCTTGGTGCAAATCTAGTGGGAGGATCATCTGTTCTTACATGGTTGTGGGTTAGGTATTCACCGTTTCCTTGTACTATGGGAGCTCTAGTTGGCAGGGACGTCACCAGACTGGTCCTTACATAGATGAATAATTGGAGCAAAGAAATCGACTTTGTTATTTAGAAGCCAAAACAAGCCAAGATCTTTGTCTTCAGCATGAAGGTCACACTTGGAAGTTGATTAGTTAATCCCTTTGCTCATGGCAATGTCAGGGGCTCTGTGGATGGAATTCCAGAATGCTGAGGTAGCTTTTTCTTTTTTTAAAGAAAAAAGATCTATTTATTGAGAGAGCACGAGCAGGAGGGGCAGAAGGAGAGGGAGAGAGAATCTCCAGCAGATTCCATGTTGAGTGTGGGGCTGGACATGGGGCTGAGTCTCACAACCCTGAGATCACCATCTGAGCCGAAACCAAGAGTCGCACGCTCAGCCGACGATGCCGTCTAGGCGCTCCCTGAGGTAGCTTTGATGCCATCTGACAGGAGTCTGACAGCTGCACACGGAGAATGAAACAGCTCTACTGTTTACTAGCTGTGTGACTTTGGGTAAGTCACTTAACCTCTCTGTTCTTTAGATGCTTTCCTTATAAACTGGGGATAAGTACTTTACTTCTAGAACTGTTAGAAAGAGTAATGTCTTTCTCTGGTGTCTGATTCATAGCATGTCCCACAGAGTGTCAACTTCTGTTGCTTCTGTCATCATTGGCATTGTGGCCACCATCTCTCTGCCCATAGGCTGGAGTCAGTATTGGAGCCCCCCTGCCCCTTTTAAAAAGATTTCTTTATTTTTTGAGATAGAGAACAAGAGGGATAGGGAGAGAGAATCTCAAACAGCAGATGCCGGGCTCGATCGCTTGACCCCGAGATCATGACCTGAGCCGAAATCAAGAGTCAGATGCTAACCCACTGTGCCACCCAGGTGCCCCAATACTGGAGTTTTAAAAAGATAGCTCTTCTCTACTAAACCATTTTAAGATGGTAGGTTCACAGCTGTCCCAGGAGCTTCCTGGGCGTAACATGAGACCGGCCCCGTACTCAAGAGGCGAGGGCGACACTGAAGGAAGAGGCCACTCCAGGCTGGTAGGTTTGCTCGTCTGGGGCAGCAGCAAGATGAGTGCATCCCCGTACCCCCCCTAATGCCCAGTCTTGAAAGGGGATAAAGAGGCCCTCACCAGGTTCAGTTACGTGTACCACATATGTGTTCTCAACGCTGCATCCCCATCTCCAGGCTGTGTCCTTGGAGCAGCCTCTGGGCACAGGAAAAGCAAGGGAACCCACCTTCCAAGGACCGGGGAGGGGTTGATGAGCCTCTGAGGGCCTGGGTCCAGCTCACGGGTCAATCGGCAGTCATGTCTTTTTGATGCTGTTCCCCTACGAGGATTTAACCATTTCTGAGGCTGGTTCCCTCACTTTCCTCCCTGTGGAGCCTGGACTCTCATCTCCATTTTCCACGGCAGGTCATCATCGTCAGATTTGAAATCTGTTCTTTCTTGACTTTGTGGAGGCCCAAAGTGTACATTCCTTTTCTGTGGACTTTACCTGCAAACGCAAATTTCCCTGGAGGGAAATCTGAGGGGATCATGCCTGAGCTACGTGGGAGAACCAGGAATCTTGCTCTAATTATCAGTGGCTGCTAATCACCCTTACCGAAGTAGAAATGGAGACCTGTATGTTTCACGAGCAAGGACTGTAGCATTGGACATAACTCAGTTCAGTAGGTATACTAGAGACCCGATCAGGGGCTGGATCTTCCCCATGGGGATTCATGGGACACGGCTCCCGTCTCACAGTGTGGCGGCGGGGACAGGAGAGTCAGTGCCTAGTGACAAAGAGCAAGGCAGTGATGACCACAGGACTACATCTAGGAGAGGGCAGAGTGTTGAGGCTAAGAGTAGGGGTTCAGGGGCAGGAAATCAGCCTTGTCGTGATGGAGATCATGACTGGAGGTCTGTGGGCAAGTTACTGTCCTTTTGTGGCTTCCGTTCCTTCTCCTGTGTGATGGGAGGGGGGTGCCCACCTCATAGAGCTCTTGTGAGGAGCAGGCACATGAACCTTTGTGAGGACTGAGGGGAAGTGCCCAGGACATGCACACCTTTCGCACATGGGAGTTGGACTCTTCTTGGACATCATGGCGGGGCAGGTGGACACACGGGGTTGGGGGGGTTGGTGGGGGAGGGGAGGAAGCAGCCAGGGAAGCTTAACTCCAGGCTGGCCTTTACTTTCGCTAGTATTTTTAAACCATCCTGCACATTCATTACAGAGAGTAGAGAACGTAGAGATAAGCAAAGAGAAGGCAGTCAGAACTCCCCCTGGGCCTGCTTCCAGAGGTTCCCACTCTTTTAACAGCCTATTTCCTTCTAGACTCCGTTTTTCCTCCCCTGCTGAGTGAGTTTCTGAAGGATGTCAGGGAGGGTTAATGTTTTCCTGCATTGAGTTCCATCAGTTTGGTTTCCTACGTGTTATGTAAGGAGCAGGTTTTGCTTGCTTTCAGAATTCTCTCATGAAATATTAAAAAAATGCAGACGAGCGTGGTGCACAGCACAGACTAAGGGGCCAGCGTCTAGCTCAAGCTCGTGGAGAAGCCCACAGTCTTAGGAGCAGGGTGCAGGCCGGGGAACACTCGCTGAGCCTCTCCTCTGGCTGGTCCAGCACCAAGCGCTTCAAGTGGGTAACATCCGTATCTACACAGTCACCTTCTGGGCCATTCTTGCTCTTCTTCAGCTCTAACTAAGGAGGCCTGGAGAGGTTGAAGGATTCACCCACCAGTGCATGCGTGGCCGTGCAGACCTGGGACTGTCCTGTGAGCCCAGTGCCCCCGTCCCCTGCGTGCCCTTTCCCGCTCACACCTGCCTCGGGGCCCCCTGACTCAGCCGTCCTTGCTCAAAGCTCTTTTTTTTTTTTTTAATGTCACGGATATGTTTCTTGATGAACTGTATTTGGAAATAGAAAGTGAACAAAACCGAGCTCCCCTTTTTGGGTGTGTGGTAACATAGACACAACGCAAAATTTACCATTTTCAGCATTTTTTAAGCGAACAATTCAGTGGCGTTAAGGACACTTGTGATGTCGTGCAACCCGGACCACTGTCTGTTTCCAGAACTTTCTCATCCCGCCCCGGACAGAAACTCTGTGCCCATTAAACAGTAACAGCCTCCCCCCCATGTCTGTTCTTCATTCTGTCTCTGTGAATTTGCCAAGTCCGCATAGGCAACTTCTCATATAAGTGGAATCATACAACGTATGTCTTCTTGTGATTAGCTTCTTTCGCTTAGTGTAGTGTTTTCGAGGTTCCTTCATGTAGCGTGGATGAGGAATTCATTCCCTTTTGTGACTGTATAATACTTTATTACCTAAACAGACTACATTTTGTTTCTCCGGTCATCTGCCCTGGGCATTTATGTTCCTACCTTTTGGCCTTTATGAACAGTGCTGTTAAGAACACTGGTCACACAGCTCAAGCACCACCACAGAAAACAACCCCATTAAAAAAGTGGGGCCTTAGACTTTTCTGTAGAAAAGATAAATAAATGGCCAACAAGCACAGGAAAAGACCATTTCATGCCCAGTCGAATAGCTATAATAATAGTAAAATATAAAGAAAACAACAAATGTTGGTGAGCCCATGAAGAAATTGGAACCCTTGTACATTGCTGTTGGGAATGTAAAAATGTGGCAGCTACTGTGGAAAACAGTTTGGTGGTTCCTCAAAATGTTAAACGTGAAACTACCATTCGACTCGGCAATCCCACCCCTAGGTACACCATCCGGAAGGATTGGAAGCAGGGACCCAACAAGATAACGAGCCCACTGGGGTTGTGTTATTGTAACACAACTTTATTATTATTATTATTATATTATTGTTATTATAACACTTTATTTTTATTATTTACTTGAATTATTATAACACAACTTTTGTTATTATTGTTCCATCGATTTGTCCTTTTTTTTTTTTAAAGATTTTATTTATTTATTTGACAGAGAGATAGAGATCACAAGTAGGCAGAGAGGCAGGCAGAGGGAGAGCGAGAAGCAGGCTCTTTGCTGAGGAGGGAGCCTGATACAGGGCTCGATCCCAGGATCCTGGGATCACGACCCGGCTGAAGGCAGATGCTCAACCAACTGAGACACCCAAGCGCCCCCAATTTGTCCTTCTTAAGGATGATTTACTTTATGTTGCCACCCACTCTTCTAGCATGGAGAGCAGCAGGGGGAAACCCAACCCAACCCAACCCTTCCACGTTTACGCTGAGGTAATGATACAAAGCCACTTGAGAAACACAAAGACACACAAAGAAAGAAACACAAAGAAAAAAACCCCGGAAGCCACCTTGTCATGTCAAGACACACAGGAGACATCCTGAATATGGAATGAGGCTGAATCAGGTTGTCACGTTGTCAAGATGATGACAAGTAGTTGTGTATATGGAACTCTTCTCCTAGCCTCAGAGCTCAAAGGGTTTGTTTCCTAAGTAGGAAATTTTGTTGGATGCCCCATGACAAAATGGGCAGGTGTTGCTAATCAGAGTTGGAAGGACCGAATTTAAGTAGGAAATAGAACATTGGTTTTGGATTCTTGGATAGTTACTCTGTCTCCTTGAGGTGAGTCTGTAGACCACCTACTAAACCATTGATAATTCTTTTTTTTTAAGATTTTATTTATTTATTGGACAGACAGATCACAAGTAGGCAGAGAGGCAGGCAGAGAGAGAGAGATGGGGAAGCAGGCTCCCTGCTGAACAGAGAGCCCGATGCAGGGCTGGATCCCAGGACCCTGAGATCATGACCTGAGCTGAAGGCAGAGGCTTTAACCCACTGAGCCACCCAGACGCCCCTAAACCATTGATAATTCTACCTGAATTTTATTATTACCCTTAGGGGGTGTATCAGAATACTCACACTGGAATATTTGTTACTCTAGAAATTCACTCTGAATAAAATACTCTTTCTGTAGAGACCTGGGAGCTCTAATTGCCCAAATTCTTGTCTCTATAATCCTGCCATCAGTTGTGTCATTGGGCAGTAACGTAGAGGAAAGTATCTTCTTTCTGAAATCCTCTCTTTCGCTGGGACTGTGGTTATAGGCTTTGGTTTCTAGGAACTTCTTTGCTGGATGGGAGCTCCGTCAGATTGGGGATATGCATTATGGTTGTCTGATCAAATTAGGCCCGTGTAATCTAAAATTGGAAAGTAGGAACTGAGTCAAGCATAGTATTTGAAGTGACAGCCCACCTGAAGTCCAGAATGTGGAGAAGACCAAGCTGGTTGGGACTGGAGAAGCTCTTACCGTCTGCATGTTCTGGACCAATGCGGGGGAGACAAGAGGAGTCAACAGATGGAGATCAGATGATCTCCTCTGTTACCATACCTGTAGGATTGGAGGTTGTGATGTAGAGAGGTAGCAACACTTACGATTCAGGAATGGAGTTCTATGCAGACCAAGCCCTGGGCACAAGGAGGCCTCTTCGCATGAGGCAGCCCCTCTAGAGTTACCTACTACATAATCTTGAGCAGGTCAGACCTTGGGTTCTCTCTGTTGGAGGCGGGAAGTATAGGTAGGTGACAATATTCCGATTTGCAGATTTAGATATCAGAACCTTGGTGTCCTAGCAAGGGACCCTCTACTTAGTCACCCTTGGTGGGCACTTGGTTTTATAGAGTAAATGAATGGATGTCGTGTGTATGTTTGACCCAATTGCTACTTTCGGCCAACTTGGGGTGGGATGCTCTCCCCTCCTGGCATGTTAATTTCATTTGTATGTAGAAGCCTTATGTGGTTTTGTTGCCAGGTTTGGTGACCCTCACAAAATAAATACATTTACATGTAAAACTTCTGTGGGTTCCCCTTATTTGAAAAGCGGGTAAAAGCCATGAGTCTTTCCTCATACAAGTAGGGAGATGACCATACACATAATTTTGGATCCAGTTCTGGAAGGTTCAGAGGCCTTTGAAAGTTCTCCAGGGATCCTACCCTAAAAAACCTTTGTATTAGGTCAGTTCCCGGTGCCTATTGCAAAATTGCTAAAGTCAGCAAGTCTACGCGACCCCCCACCCTTTAAAAGCTGGATGTTTTTTAGAATACTAATAGCTTTTGGGGCACCTGGGTGGCTCAGTGGGTTAAAGCCTTTGCCTTCGGCTCAGGTCATGATCCCAGAGTCCTGGGATCGAGCCCTGCATTGGGCTCTTGGCTCAGTGGAGAGCCTGCTTCCCCCCGCCTCTCTCTCTGCCTCCCTCTCTGCCTACTTGTGATCTCTTTCTGTCAAATAAATAAATAAAATCTTAAAAAAAAGTAGCTAGTAGCTTGTAATTTCCAGCTGGACAGTGTGGTTTGTTTTTGTTTTTTTAATTTAAATAAGGGTTAAAACCCTTTTGGGGTTTATAAAGTAATTTTAGTGGTTTGGAGCCAACATGATCAAAACAATATAATGGAGTAGAAAAGAAACCAGGCTGTATGTCTGTACATCTGTCTGCTGGGTTGAGATATGGGGCCCAGTTTGAGAAAAATGATGTCTGCTCTGCCTTTCTTGCTATATATTTAAGACGATGGGAGCAATGTAAAGAAATGCTTTCTTTCTTTCCATTATATGTTAGACTACATTGGCCCCTTCTCTTCCTTATAAAAAAAATGTTCGGGAGTCCCGTGGTCCCACTAACATTTTTATATCGTAACATCCTCTTCCAGGCGATGACTTAGCCAACAGTCTTTCTGGGGATCTTCTAATGTCACTGAGCTTAAATCCTACGATCGGAGGTTCTCCTGACTTTCCTTAATATTTCAGTCGTTTTTTTTCCCCACTCCAGCTAAGGATCTGTGGGATCCCCACCCCGCCATCGCATACCACCACAGACAAGAGGTTTCATGGTTCCTGGCCTCTGTGTCCTTTCTGGAAAGTGGTCCCGATAATGATAATCTCCTTCCCTCAGGATTGCTGGAGAGACTAAATGAGCTTATGTGTCTAAAATGCATAGCGTAAATCATCAATAAGCATGAATCAGTATTCTTAGTAGTAGCTGAACTGTTCGCTATAGGAATCACATTTGTGAGTTCCCTTAGAATTTCTCAGGATCTGTCATTTGTCCATTCTGGCTGCATTAACCAAGCAGATGAGCCCTCCATGGTAGTGTTCTTCTTTTAAAAGCATCTGTTTAATTTTCTTTTATTTTTTTTTTTAAGTGTGGTATACTTAACTCCTGATATCTTGTATAAATTATTTTACCCCCACACGTCCTAAGTGGCATTAAAAGAACAATCTTTCTTTTCTCTATATTATGAATCAACATTCTGTTCACTTGCAAATGTTGCAAATGTTGATTATTTGGAACCCAGATGGGAGTCTCCTAGAAGACTCTGAATACCATTGAAACTCAACTGCCAGGATCTGTTATTAAAGTAAATGTGGTTAAAACAAACAAACAAACAAACAAAAACCCACCAAAAAAACCAAACCAACCAAACAAAAAAAACCTCTCACACACACACACACACACACACACACACACACACACAGAGCTAAGTAATTTTCCTGGTGTGTTTTTTACCCCTCATAAGTACTTTTTGTAGGCATTGTGTTAATCTTTAAGGAAAGAAGTTTATCGAATTCCCAGGATTGTCAGACATACTCAAAGCAAATGTCTACCCCAAATAAGTGTATTCAAATTCCTAGAGAAGATAATTTATGCACGAAAACCTTGCTTTTCCAGCGCTCTTAAGAGCATTGCAAAAAGATTTAAGTTGGAGCTTGCTGTATCTTGTAAAGTAATATGTGGGACATAGTCTATGCATATAAATCCGCTTTTTGCACCAGGCTCGTGAGTAGCTGCTATAATTTAAGGGTTGTGTGTGATGTGGGTTTGAGAACATGGCCCGGCTGTCTCCCATAGGGCTGCCCGCCCTTGGTTAAAATTGAGCCTTCTGACACTCCCTTCTGTATCATTCCCTGCCCCTTTCCGCTCCTCCTATTTATATGATGTTTTCCTGTTCTCTTTTCTCCCTTTCACTCTCTGGCTGTAAAAACTTTCCCTTTGGAAGGAATGTAGTTGCTAGTATCTGGCAGGATTCTGTGGGAAAGCGGCATATGTCTAGGGCCAAAGGGCCTTGGTTGGAATTTCTCCTCCGCCGCTTCCAAGAACTTGGGGGACTTAGTTGCCCTCTCAGAGCCTCAGTTCGCTCATCTGTAAAATGGGCTGCCTGTCATCGCTGGATTCAGTGAATACTTTAGGCTGGTAAGTTTCAGGTTTATTTCTTTAAAAGATATACATTTCTTTATTTTCTTTTTTAAGATTTTATTTATTTATTTGACAGAGAGAGAGATTGCAAGTAGGCAGAGAGGCAGGAGAGAGAGAGGGGGAAGCTCGGGCTCCCTGCTGAGCAGGGAGCCCGATGCGGGACTCTATCCCAGGACCCTGGGACCATGACCTGAGCTGAAGGCAGAGGCTTTAACCCACTGAGCCACCCAGGTGTCCCTAAAAGGTATGTTTCTTAAGAAGAGAAATAAAGGGGCTCCTGGGTGGCTCAGTGGGTTAAAGCCTCTGCCTTCAGCTCAGGTCATGATCCCAGGGTTCTGGGATTGAGCCCCGCATCGGGCTCTCTGCTCAGCGGGAAGCCTGCCTCCCCACCCTCTGCCTGCCTCTCTGCCAACTTGTGATCTCTGTCAAATAAATAAATAGAAATCTTAAAAAAAAAAGAAGAGAAATAAAAATAAACATCTGATCGGTTGGGTAGAGAATCCATTTTGTGAATAAGGAGGGTCTTTTTAGAACCCTTGAAAATCTCAGCTGCTTCTCACTTTTTCTGTTTGTGAGAGTTCTAACGTAACCTGCTGTGTAATTCACATGAATGATAACTAACGTTTATTGATCACCTTTTACGTTTAAAGCCTGGCATTATATGGGTTTCCCTTGGGGCTGAGGCGGCAACGGTGAGGTGTTATTAGGAAAAGTGCTCTGAGCTGATTTCTCATCATTTACGGGTGAGAACTTGAAGCTTAGTGCTATCACGATGCCAGTTGTCTTCCTGGCCCATCACGGACCCATCCGCCTCTCCACAAAGAGAGGTTCGTGGAGATGAATGGACTGGTGAGTGAGGAATAGGATTTCCCTCCCCGATCTCCCCATTTACGTGCTGCTCCACTGCACCAGTCTAGTCCACCCTGTGGAGGAAGTGGAGCTGTTGAGACATTTTTGCATTGACCCCGAAGTGAGCGGATGAGTCTTTTATGAAGAAATGACTCACTGCGTTTCATTGGGGCTGGTGGTAAACCACTTCTCATTGCCGTTTGGACCCAAACCTAAACCCCGTGTTCCTAGGAACCTTGGTGGGCATCTGCAGAGTGATTTCCCTGCAGCCTTGAGAGCGTTGGTCTTTCACTGGGTGGTGTCACGAAAGAGAAGACAGTGTCTTAGTAAAAGGGACTGTTCCCGAGGTGGAGTCCCTCTACTCTTTAAGAAACTGGCAGCTAATATCAGGGGGGCCTCCTTTCCCCCTTTGTGGCGTATTAATTGCCCTCTTGAGTTAGCAGTTTTGACTGTATTCCTCTTACTGCACCGACAGAGAAGTGTCAGAAAATGTTTCTTGACAGTGAAGACAGTGGGCAGGAGGATCAAGGTTTTCCCCCTCCTTGGTGCGGGGGACACGCGTCCTGGCGGTTCCCTGTCTGCAGGTTGTGAGAAGGTCCTGTCGAACCAGTGCAGGTGGCGGCTGACTTGTTAAAACAAGTTGATCCTCCTTTAACAAGTTGAGACTTGTTAAAACAAGTCTCTCCTTTCTCTCCAGAAAATTGGGGGGGGGGGCGGTCCTTGGTCACAGGATCGCATAGCACGAGTCACCGGGCTACATGGAAATATAGAAAAATGTAAATTATCCTTTGCTCTAGAAATAAACATCTTGGCAGGCTGCCCTAAACAGCTTTCCTCAATGAGTGTCGTCAGTGCTGTCCTCCTCCTCGCACTGTGTGTGCTTGGTAACCCTTCCTTTGGGGTTGTTGGCTACGATACAATGAGCACACCCGAGCCTGGCTCGTCATTTGTGTGTCACTTATTTAGTAGAAGGGAACGCCGCAGCTAGGGATTTCTGTTTGGGACTTCTGACTCCGAACGGTAGCTGGGAGTTTGGGGTTTTCGGGAGTTCAAGGTGTCCAGGCTGCAAGTCTGAAGTTAATTTAACCCCCATGGTGATAAATTTCCAAGATTTCTCTGGAGCTGGTCGCTTGATGTCCATCCGGGAAATTCCCAACCAAAGTTGGCTAACCCAAGGCAGATAGTCTGACTCCTTTAATGCACAATCCCAAATTCCTGCGGTCTCATACATTCGGAGGTTTACAGATGGTTCTGGTCACAGTTACCTTGCACTGGTGGCAGGAAGGGGTGGTCGTTCCTCTTTCTGCCCATGGGGTTATTCAGGGACTCAAGCTTGGAGTTTTCTCCTGGCTTCTCTGCTTTGGTGTACAAAGAAGAGGAGAAGGTGCCTGTAGGATCTCCAGACAGGTGACGGGTAGATTCTGGAAGTGGCCAGTGAGTCCACATTCCGCAGGCCATGACGCAGGCACAGGGCCCTCACATAGTGGTGACTGGGCTGGGAAGCTCCATTTCCTTGCTTTTTCATTTAGTGGCTCTGCTGCAGCTGAGTATTTAAACTTAATCTTAGGGTTTTCTGAAGGTGAAGTATTAAGTTAGGAAGACCTTAAAAGTGAAATTTAGTTGACTCGGTAGCTAGATACTGGGTCTGAATTCTAGAGTCATTTTTATGTTAGGTGTTTATGAGCTTCCCATAAGTGGAGAAGAAAGGCTTTTTTCATTTTATTTCATATGTGTATGTATATATATATATATATAAAGATTTTATTTATTTATTTGACAGAGAGAGAGAGTACAAGTAGGCAGAGCAGCAGGCAGAGAGACAGGGAGAACAAACTCCCAGCTGAGCAGAGAGCCCGATGCAGGGCTCGATCCCAGGACCCTGGGCTCATGACCTGAGCCAAAGGCAGAGGCTTAACCCACTGAGCCACCCAGGCGCTCCCCAGCTCTGGTTTTTCCCGATGGAAGATCCACCCTTCCCGCCCCGATTCTAAAGCTTTTCATTTTTAATAGTTTTGGAGTCATTTAAAACTTTTCATGCCTTACCAGTCATGTGCAACAAAGTCATGTTGAACATCCGTTCCTCCTCAGGTGATTTTCTTGTCCCTCAGAACCGGTCATTGTCTTGCACCGGGGAGAGGTTACTGAGGTTGGAAGGCTCAGGAGAGCGAGGCTCCAGAGCTCGTCCTGCTGGCTTCATTCCTTCCTGCCACATCTGGTGTGGCTCTGTGTCCTTCCTCCTCGTCCCCACCAGCGCTGCTCCCTCTAACTCTCCCTGCTGTTAATTTACTGTGGGCTGTCAAACCGGGTAGTCAAGCTTGTTAAGTTGAGAATCAGTAGTCTCTAAGTGAGGACGACACTTAGAACTTGGACTTGGAATCAAGTTCAAGCTCCTCACCTGGCGTTTATGGTCTTTGGCAGAGCTAAGATGGCCTTTGCTGGGTGACACAAGGTACAGCAACCCGCACCCCCATCACACACACACACACACACACACTGCACCCCCTTCCTGAGCCACACCAGGTTATAATCACCATAATCCACATGCGCTCATAATAAATATCAACAAGTATTTACTGAGTACTTACTATGTGCCAGGGTCTCTTATAGAATATAGTAAAACCTTTAAACCTCCTGGAGGCCAGAATGTTTAGATTATATTGAATAGAGTTTGCATTTCCAATTTTTTTTAAAGATTTTATTTATTTATTTGACAGACAGAGAACACAAGTAGGCAGAGGCAGGCAGAGAGAGGAGGAAGCAGGCTCCCTGCTGAGCAGAGAGCCCGATGTGGGGCTCCATCCCAGGATCCTGGGATCATGACCTGAGCTGAAGGCAGAGGCTTTAACCCACTGAGCCACCCAGGTGCCCCTGCATTTCCAAATATTTTAAATAACCAACAGTTCTTGTTGTATGTAGTTAATATAGTCTATAGCAACAATTTAATCATGAAGTATCGATTTAAATGTTCAATGTAAGGGTCTGTGGAATACATGAAAGCCTTTAACCCTTCCAGGGATGAGCTGGGTAATGTTATTGTGTCCTTTTCACCAATGAGGGAAGGAGATGCATCAGACTTTCAATTCATTTCTTTATATCAAATGGGAAAAGTTTTGCAGGCTTCGTAACTTGCCCCCGGTTACCTAGCCAGGGGGTGCCAGAGCTGGCTGATGCCCAGAATGGGCTCCGTGATGCTACTTAACTCATCCTGTTGAACTTCCCTCCCTATCCTTTTATGCTACTTGGAGGAACCCTTAATTTCTGTCTTCAGAAATCAGTGGAGGCTCTTCCTCTTCCTGTCACTTGCCCTTAGCGTACACTCTGAATGGGGTCAAGTCTTTGCCTACAACTGAGACCATCTCTCATGACACCTGTCTGTAAGCCCCTCTCCCTCTACTGGACGTGAGCTTTTTTGAGGACACGATCAGGAATGTTGTATTAAATGCTAGTGGAATCCATCAGAGATTACCAGGCCCAGTGTCCCACTTTGCAGATGATAGAATCAAGGCCTGGGAGTTTCCATCACAGGTGTCTGGGGTATATCTCAAATTGGAACCCATAGCCTCAGAGTCTGTGACAACATGGACTTGGAAAGCAGGACACTTGGCAGTAATTTGGGTTCTGTTCCTTCATCCCTGGCAGTGCTGCAGGTGGCCCAGTGGGGCTCCGAGATGGGGGAGATGTTTCTGAGAATCCCGTGTATTTAATGTGTACTTAGAACGTTAACAGTCGTGGGACTGGCTTGGCACAAAAAGACAAAGCAAGGCCCCGAATTTATACAGACCTGCTGACTCATGTCCCATGTTCTTGTGAACAGAAGAGCCTATGAGCACGTGCAGCTAAAAGTGTTCTTTTTTATTTCTAAGATCAAACTAGCCCATGTGATACTTTTTCATTCATTCTCCTATTTAATATAGTAAGTTGCATGTTAAATTGTTTCAGTTTCATGATACAGATGACCCGTGATTCTTTTGTATCTGTGTGTATGACTTAGAATAAATAAGCTGTCATGCTTAAAATTTTATTTTGAAATTGTCACAAGCTTGGAGAAAAGTTGACAATACAGGATAAAGAATTTTATTTTCTATAAATCATTTGGGGGATAAGTTGCTATTACCCCAGACAAGAGGGTTCTTTTCCTCTGTATATAAGAGAACACTTTTCTATACAAACGTCTGGCAGGGCTCAGAATCACAGAATGAATGGATATGTTCCCACCAGCTGCTCCTCACACCCCATTGTAGCTTTGCCATTTGTCCCAAGTGCTGGAGGGGTGGTGCCCTTTTATTTTCTTTAAAAAAAGATTTTGTTTATTAGTTTGAGAGAGAGACAGAACACAAGCAGGGGGAGAGACACAGGGAGAAGGAGAAGCAGACTCCCTGTGGGACAGGGAGCCTGACATGGGACTCGATCCCAGGACCCTGAGATCATGACCTGAGCCAAAGGCAGACGTTTAACCCACTGAGCCACCCAGGCATCCAAGGATAGTGCCCTTTTAAACAGTGTCTGTGTCTAGTTAGAATCATGTGTTGGGTTGTCATGTGTCTTCAGATTAGACTCCTATCAGGAACTCCACCTCAGGCTTGATTCTCATGACCTTGATACATCTGAAGAGCTCTGGGCAGTTTTTCGGTCCAATGTCCTTCCATTTGGTTTTACTCAGTGTTTCCTCCAGATCAGACTCTTGTTCTGCATCATTGGCAGAGAGAGCTGAGGTGCAGTTGGTGTAATCTTCTTACGTTGTCATCCCTAGGAACTCCCAATTTTGACCTGTTTCATTTCTCATGGTGCCCCCTCACCCTGGTCTCTCGGTTCGAAGATGCCATCTGTCAGCCTGATCTGCTGGGAGGTTACTCATTGCACCTTTGTAATTAGTAAATTTTGTGTGTGTGTGTTTTAAGATTTTTCCACACCCTGAGATCAAGAGTTGCACGCTCTGCTGACTGAGTCAGCCGGGAGCCCCACTAAATGTTTTTTATGGAGAGATATTTTGAGATTATGTAGATCCCTCTTTCTTATAGAACTTTCAGTTGATTTATTTATATCTGTGTGCACTCATGGCTTTTTATTTTAGTCGGTGGGTTGTACTCTGTTCATAGTAGTGTTTATTTTGACAATCTGGTCATTCCTGATTTGACCTGTGATGGTCCCTTGTAGCAGACTCCTCCATCTGTTGTGTCCCCCCATCCCTCACTCTGCTTGGATTCTGAAGCACCCTGACTGCTCCCCTCTATGGGTACCTTACCTCCCACCCCCATTGCTGGGACTCTGACACCCCCATTGCCAGGACGGACTCTTGGGTGCATGCTCTCCTCCCTCTAGTTGCTGGTTTTTTTATGCTTATCTTGGGGGTCAGTACAGCAGAGATATTTTTATGCAGGTTTAGGGGAGAATTGGTTTTGTTGTTATGCTGAGAAAACAATGAAGCCTGATTAGAATTTGTAAGCTGGCAGGGGAGGGTGGTGGCCCTGCCTACCGGCACATTCTTAACATAAATTATTCAAAGGTTTAGGAGAAGTTCCATCATGTTAAACCGAAGTTTAAAACTTTTGTCATCAGCGGCACCGGGGTGGCTCAGTCGGTTGGGCATCTGCCTTTTACACAGGCCAGGATCTCGGGGTCCTGGGATCAAGCCCCATGTCCGGCTCTCTGCTCAGCTGGGGAGTCTGCTTCTCCCTCTCCTGCTCCCCCTACTTATGCTCTCCCCCCTACCCCCTGATCAAATAAATAAAATCTTAAAAAAAAAAGTGTCAGTTTTTCTGTCAACACCAACAGTGGGGTGTTGATAAGATTTCCAAGGTGATTTGGAAGGGTTACTTCTCAAGGAGAGCCTGGGCTGAGGCTGAGGGACGGGAGGGCATGCTCCTGGCTGGAGGCTGTCAGGGAACCCTGTCAGCTGTCATCCGTGGTCCTGTAAGAAGGGCACAAGCTGGAAGCCCGCTTCTCTTTATTGTGTGTGCTCGCCTCTCTTCTCTGCCCTGTCCTCTTCCATGCTGCACTCCCGTGGACCCTGTGAACCCTTTTGCTTGGCTTTGGAACCAGATACTCATTCATCACCACTTTCTTTTCTATATAGTTTATTATGATTTGCCGCTCTAAAAATAATCAGCTGAAATTCTTGGCTCCAAATTTAATTTATAAAAATTGTTTGTAGATACATGTTTTTTAAAAGGCGGTATTTTAGGGAAGCAGTGCTTGTAATGAACACTTCCGGTTGCACATGCCTGTTAAGCAAAATATCTAAAATCTTTATCATTTATTTTATAAATATATCTTTTCTCTCTGCCCCCTCCCCCCATACACATGCACACACGGACCAGTGTGACAAAAGATACTTATCGGAGACCGGAGTTGGGTAAATTTAGAAATTTAAACATGTTGATGGTGTAATATTCCAATCTGTTGTCAGAATTTGCTAGAGCCGGAAAAGTTCTTTTTGTCCTTGAATTTTAAGAAACCATACCTACATGTAAAGAGATCTTGACCATGTTCTCCCTACAGTATGTATCACTCTTACCTTTGACATGTGCTAGGTTCTTGGCTTCATTGGACTATGTCCCCGATTTTGAGGCTGGTAGGGATGGATTTCTTAGAAACAGATTCTGTTTCAACCGCCCCCCTCCCCTACCGACCCAGAAACACAGAGCATTTGAAAACTCAAGACTAGGATCTAATGACTTATCCTGATTCCTTTTGCAGTCTAAGCTTCCAAGATTTTCTCTTTTTCCTTTCCTTCCCCTTCGCCCTCCCCCTCCCCCTTTTGTGTTCTTTCCCTTCCATGGTGCCATCTACCATTTATCCTACCCCTAGTACTAACTTATATAGGGAACCCGTAGGTCAGTCTGGAGTTTCTGAGGAAATTGAACAAAGGGCATTTAAAAAAAAAAAAAAAGATTTTATTTATTTATTTGACAGAGAGAGTGAGCACAGGTAGACAGAGAGGCAGGCAGAGGCAGAGAGAGAAGCAGGCTCCCTGCCGAGCAAGGAGCCCGATGAGGGACTCGATCCCAGGATGCTGGGATCATGACCTGAGCCGAAGGCAGCCGCTTAACCAACTGAGCCACCTAGGCGTCCCAAAGGGCGTTTTTGAACATAGTAGCTTTCACAGCCAACTAGAGGCCGTAACTCTTAAAGAGTCCCACCAAACCAATGTCTTACATTTCATTGCTTTTGGTGACCAGGAGCATGGTGTAGAGTTTCATGTGTATTCACTCTATCATTTGCTTTCTGCTTTATCCTACTCATTTTTTGCCAGGAGTGTTTTTTTTTTTTTTTTAAAGTCCTTTCCTGTTGTTGTTGTTTAAACAATTATACGTCATTTGGATGCTAAAGATCGTGAAGGCAGTTCTGCTGTATAGTCCAGACCTAAACCCGGAAGTTACTTTGCATTGGCTGTGGATACCTCACAGGACAGTTTCACAAGATATTTGACATCTCAGTTTCAGGTTGAGGAACAGTGTTTCTATTCTCAGAGCCTAATATCCCACCTGGATAGTGGGGGTGGGTCAGTTACATTTGTCTAGTGTACTTTGATTATCTTACCTAGGGTGTAATTCCTAGCTGAGTCCCTTATTTTTCTCAATCCCAAGGGTGTCCTCATTTAATGCCCTTTTCTGTATCCCATAGCTAGGGTTTACATAATAAGAGGGTCTAGAGAAGAATAAGAAATGGAGCCCAGGGTTTTTACTGTACAGTGTTAAGTTCCACTGTATTAATCTACCCCTCATAAACTGAGCCCTAAAGAAATAGGCCATTGGTTTCCAGCCTTGGGCTCCTGGTCTGGGTTCTTCCTGGCTGGCCAGAGAGGGTAGTCATACCTGTGTCATAGGCTTGATGGAATGCCCGCCTTCTCCCCAGTCCTGAGCACGGGGCACATAGTATCTCATACATAATAGCCAAGGCTTCTACTTGAGTGTGTGTGTGTGTGTGTGTGTGTGTGTGTGTGTGTGTGTGTACACACACAATCTCACTCTCTAGAGAACTCTGCTCTAAAATTCACAACTCAGATCAACCCTTGTTACCACTTCCATGCATACCTGGGAGTTATCTACTCTGAGTCAGACTTTTGGAGCTGGATGTCCAGAGTCTGTTTCATAGCAAACACATTTTATTATTGCCTTCTCCTACCGTGAGATATCGAGAATTTGTGCTTTAATCCCTTAAAGCTGTGGCCTTTTAAGTCACAATATTTTACAAGTAGTATTTTGGTATATCTGTAGTTGAGGGTACTACATTTAGTAGATCTGATTTGCTTTGTGCATTCCTGATGCGTTCTGGATAACGTAACGTGCGCTGCCACTGGCGATCTTCTTTCTAAGACCCTTAAATTTTTGTCTCTAGTTATCTTCAATCAACAGTGGTTATACTTAGAAGATGAAGTTTCTGTCTTTAATTTTGGGTAAAAATAATCTTTTTAAAAAGCTTGCGATAGCATAAAAGAGCTGAAGATCTGGTGTATTATTTTACAAGCTTGTGGTCTTTTAAGTTGTCGTTTCTCCTCCTAACAGTTTATCAATGAAGAGGGATATTGGATGCCCCTCCTGACTATTCCATGTGAAAGCTTCATGAGTTTTCCATTGCAGTCTGTAAGGAATGAGATTTCAAACACTCGGGTACCAATTTCACAGATGATTCTTTTCATACTTGCTTGTTTTTTTTTTGAAAATGTCTAATTATGGTACAGGAGCCTAGACATTACGATTACTAATCAATGTCTGGATATAGTGAAAGATCCCACATTTGCCATCTGTTGATTCACTTTTGTGGGTCAGAAGGTAGTCGGTCGTGCAGTTTCCGATGGATTGCTCATTTACTGTTAATATTTCCATTTTACCAACGAGGAGACTGAGCCTTGGTGGCGTGAACAGATTTCCCACAACCATTTAGGTCTTCAGAAGCAGAAGCAAAATCCCCACCTGAGTCTGTCTGGCTCTCAGGTCCGTTCTTTGAGCATGAATCTCTTGGTCCCGTCACTGGCTAATGCAATGCAGTTGAGCTTGAGAAGGTCTCCTGTCTGGGAACAATCCTCATTTTGACGGATGCTGTTGGGTGTCTTTCACAATTGCTCAAGACCTGTTGATGATCTGTTTCAGATCTCATTTTGAGATTGATAATGAACCCTTAAGGGCTTTTCCCATTGTGTCAAGTTCAAACAAAAGAAGCTGACAGACTCCCATCATAAATGGAACATACGTAACAAACAAACAGCACAAGTCCCAACAAGAAGTGTTTGCTCTCCCGAAGCCTGGGCCCATGTCAGCAGTTAACCCCATTTCCCATAAATGTCATGGAATCGGGGAGGGCGGTGGTGTGGATATGCAGCCGGGCTCCCTCCCTGAAACATGGCTGTGTTTGCCTTCCTTCCGAGAAGCATGGGGCTGATTTATTTTTGCTTGAACCCCAGAGGGAGATGGTGGAGTCTTCTCAAGAATTAAATGGGCATGAAGTGGGACGCCTGGGTGGCTCAGTTGGTTAAGTGGCTGCCTTCGGCTCAGGTCATGATCCCAGCGTCCTGGGATCGGGTCCCACATCGGGCTCCTTGCTCGGCAGGGAGCCTGCTTCTCCCTCTGCCTCTGCCTGCCTCTCTGTCTGCCTGTGCTCGCTCTCTCTCTCTCTCTCTAACAAATAAATAAATAAAATCTTCAAAAGAAAATAAATAAATGGGCATGATGTATTACAAATTATTTTTGAACACGTTGTTGCTACATCTTCAAGGTGTCCCGATGCCCTGTGTAGAAAACAAAACAAGCCCACAATGAGAAATTTTGGCTTCTGGTTGTTGATGGTTTTTATTTTAATTAGTGGGAAGAAGCTATTAATTCTGAATCTGATACTGCTGCTGTAGAGAAATCACCTGCAAAACTCGTACTTCCCTCCTGCAATAGTATTTCATGCGAAACAATGTGTTTGTATTTTTTTCTGACTCATATATCTCAGGCCTTATACGAAAAGGGCTTGGGAAGCGCCTGGGTGGCTCAGTGGGTTAAAGCCTCTGCCTTTGGCTCAGGTCATGATCCCAGGGTTCTGGGATTGAGCCCCTCGTCGGGCTCTCTGCTCAACGGGGAGCCTGTTTCCTCCTCTCTCTCTCTCTGCCTACTTGTGATCTCTGTCTGTCAAATAAATAAATAAAAATCTTTAAAAAAAATAAAAATAAAATTAAAAAAAGAAAAGGGCTTGGGGTGGGGAGTACACATACTATTGTCCTTCTTTTGATTTATTTTAAAGCCCGTCCTGCAGGATGGGATAACATACACATGTGTGCCTACCCCACTATCTCTCACCCCCAACACACACACCTGAACCTGGTGTGGATCTGACCCATGCCCCATGAGTAAGAAGCCTGAGAGCCAAGGATGATGCCCGGTTAGTCATTATTATCTCTTCCATGGTCTGTTTTGTGGTTGATGGAGAGGTCTGGATAAAGGAACATAGAAAATGGATAGGGAACGCTCTCTGACATGGGTAGTGCTGGTGATGATCTCGGGAATTGGGGCTGCCAGTTAAGTAAACACCTCAGTGACTTGGCTCTGTATTTGGCAAGAAGACTGAATCTGTAGTAGTAAAAATGAACCCATTTTTGTTAGATGCT
Source organism: Taxidea taxus jeffersonii (assembly GCA_003697995.1). Lineage (NCBI taxonomy): Eukaryota > Metazoa > Chordata > Mammalia > Carnivora > Mustelidae > Taxidea > Taxidea taxus. The sequence goes on along the minus strand of ML109544.1, from coordinate 14,440 downwards.
TCCCCACAATAAGAACTCACAAAACACTCAGGGTCTCACAGACCATTGATAGATACCCCCCCCCCCAAAATAAATAAAAAGAAAGAAAGTTTTCATGATTAAGAAAGTTCGAGAAGTTGGTTAAAAAAGGGAAGGGCAAGAATTCGGCTTCCCTCCTCTGACCATGGAGTGCATTTTTCTTCAGGCACCTGTGAGCATCCCCTGTGTTTCTACGGAGTGTGTACACATACTGGAAGACAGTGTAGAGTTGAGAAATGAGCGCAACACGATTTGGAAGATGCAGACCTGGCTTTTGATCATGGTCAAGTTTCATGCTCTAGGCAGTAGACATGTTACTTACAATTGGAAATGTTTCCTTTTTTTAAGGATATAAGCAGTCTTCCAGTTATAGAGTGAGATACCAAAATGATCATCACCTTTTTCCCCCCTGAGTAATCACAACACTCAGCTTAAAAAAATCACAGTCCCATTACACTGCCATCCTGTCCTGTTGTGTGTAGTCTCATAATCTATGTGTATTTTTTTTTTTAACCTTGCCCTGTGAAGAGCATATATTTCATTGTAAAGAATATTAGGGATGTGAACATTCTCTTGGCACAAAGAATTTTATTTAGTCACACCTTCATTTTTCATGTACTTTGAGCTCATGGTAGGTACTTAGTTTTTGGGTCTTACATTGCATTTTTGGTTTTTGTTTTATCCCTTCCCTCCCCATGAACCGTGTCCCCCCCCCCCCTCAAAAAAAGGATCTTTAGGGCTGTTTCAGGAGCCTGAAGCCTTCCCCATCTTGGCATCCCTGTGAGATCTTGAACCAGCAAGGGAAGGTACTGAGCACACACTGATCTGTAGTCATAAAAACTACAAAAAACCGAGATCCATCTCTGCAAGCAATAATCGGAGGGATTTTTTATTTTAGATGAGAGACGTCATGATCTTATTTACCTTTCTGGAAAACTGAGCCGCGCGGGTACAGCACAGATGGCAGTCTGTTCCTGTGAGTGCGAGGACGGAGTGAGAGAATGAGAACAAAGCAGGTGGCTCTGGTTCTGGCCCTCTGGTGCCAACATTAGTTCAGGCCACACACAGTCCCCGCTTCCCTGTGCTTGTTCAAGTGAGACATTGGTGGAACCAGAAGGCTGATATTATTTTTGTCATCGAGCTCTATTTAATGAATACACTTGATTAATCCCCTCTTCCTTCTCAGGGATGCTATTTTGGATGGAAAATCACTACTGGAAGAGCAAATCCCTACATCGATGATGAACACAAGACCTTCCCCCCACTCCGTTATAACCTTCCCACCCCAACAGTTTCCTCTTCTGCAAAGCCCACGTTTTGGAAGCGCTTATTAGGTTCTGAATTTTCTTTTTTAAGTTTTATTTATTTACATCATCTTCACGCCCACCGTGGGGGCTCAGACTGATAACCCTGAGTTCAAGAGTCCCATGTTCCTCCCTCTGAGCCAGCCAGACACCCACCCAAGGTGCTGAATTTTACTGAAGAGGAATAAGAAGCCATAGAGAAATTAACTGATTGGCCCCAAGGTGTCAAGTTACCCTGGTGCTCACAGAGGACTGCCCTTACCTCCCTAGTGTGAGTGTTCTTTGGTTTGGTCCTTGAAAAAAAAATCAAGCTTCCTACCCTATAGAAAAGCAGAATTAGGATGCCCAAACCAACTCTCTCAGCTTGTTTTCTTTCAAGGTGAATATCTTCAGAAGGGGGCATGCTTAGGGCTTGGGAGGCCTGTGGTGACGCCTGAGCCTTCCGAGGGTTGGTTCGGTTTAAATGTGGACCTGTCAGTTCTAGCTAGCTCGGAGGATTTGCTTTCCCAGCGTGATGCATTAGTCATGAGCAGCGCGTAGGAGGGTGTTGAACAATCATTCCGACCCTCCTCCCCATCACTGGGTTTTCAAGCTCAACTTCAAACCCAGCTGCATTAGAGTTGAGGACATGCTGGGGACACCCCTCCACCCCCACCCTGCTGTGTGCTTGAAGTCTTGGCTCAGAGGTGGGAGAGGGTGGTGATTTCAGATCCAGGGCTAGAGCAGAAATGTCACCATGGGGGAAGCTTGTGTACCCAGGACCTCCATAATTTATGTATTATGAAGTGGGGGTCGGGGGTAGGAGAGGATTAGAGGTGTGGGGGCCAGTGTATTTGTGTTTTCCAGTTTGCCAATAATATTTTGAAACTGTTTTCCATATTGAAGAAAAAAGGAAAAGAGAGCCATAATTCTTGATGATGTTGGCTACCAGCAGACATAAGCTCAGAAGGATGCAGTTACCTAGAAATCCGTGACAGGGGCCTCTGGCTGGCTCAGTTGTTAGAACATGTGACTCTTGATCTCAGGAGTGTTAAGTTCAAGTCCCATGTTGGGTATAGAGATTGCTTAAGAACAAAATTTTCAAAAAATGTTCTTAGAAATACGTGGCAAAGATGTACATCAAGAAAGTGAGGCCACTGTCCTCAGTGACCCCCTCATGCCTTGGCGCTTGGGCCTACCAGGAACACCATCAAGTAGATCTTTTTTCAGAGCTTAAATCTGGTGGGTCGGTCAAGAACAACTCCTGGAAAGGCTGTTGTAAACATTCGTGGGGGAATCATTTGAATTCTCTCTATTCCTTTGGTTGACATTGATGCCATTACTAGGTACTGGAGAAAAAGTCTGTCGGGCACATGGTAGTTAATTTTGTATGTTAACTTGGCTAGGCTGTGGTGCCCAGTTGTTTGGTTAAGCACCGGCGTAGATGTTACTGTGAGGTAAATTTTAGATATGATTAGCATTTAGACCAGTAGGGATTGAGTACAGTGGATTGTCCACCATAATGTAGATGGGCTTCATCCAATCACTTGAAGGCCCTCTAACAGTAAAGACTGAGGTCTTCTAGATGAAGGAATTCTGCCACCAGATGCCTTTGGAGTCAAGACAACAGCAGCATCTTTCTCCTGGGTCTCCACCTTGCCAGTCTGGCCCACAGATTGTGAGCTGGCCAATACCTACAGTTACATAGCCAGTTCCTTAAAATACCTGTCTCTCCATCCATCCATCCATCCATCCATCCATCCATCCATCCATCCATCCCTCCATCATCCATCCATCCATTTGCATCCTGTTGGTTCCCTTTCTCTAGAGAACCCTAACACAGGACACGTGTGCCATGGAACACCATGTCAGAAAGAAAGAAACTGTAATCCTTTCCCTCAAGGAACTGGTGATGCTCCTAGAAGAGATGGATTAAGACAAGTGTTCTGGTAACTGATAACTGGGGATTCAGAGAAAAGTGGTGAAACAGATCTTGGAAGACCAGAGCTTTGCACAGTTTTCCAGTAAAACACTCCATCATAAAAAGAGAATTGACTTCCAGCCACTCTATGAGCCATTTTATTTTGGGGAAAAGATGGGTATTTTCACCTTAAAAAATCATAGATATTGAAAATTTTATTCCATTACCAACCTGCCCCAGGTCCTCTGCCCTCACTAACCTCCTGTAAATCTGTGAGTCATAGTGACTCTTCAGAAAGACTCCCCTTTATCCTGATAGATATTCTCCCTCTGGTTATGCCAGGGGTGTTGGTATGTCAGGTAGCAGAGCAGGGATGCGAGGGACTGGATTCTGGAAGGACACTACATGCATCTTGAATGTGCGTTAGTTTGGGTTTGCAGTGATGAGTGCACTAAGTGGGCAGCAGAGAGGGATATTAGTGATGGGGATTAAAGGCAGGGAGACCTAATTGGAAGGATAGAAAGAGAAGGAACAGGATATAGAGAGTATTTCAGGGACCTTGGAGGAAGAAGAGGGGAAGAAGGAAAAGATGGAAAGAACAAAATGGGGACTCCTGGGTGGCTCAGTTGGTTAAGTGTCTACCTTTTGCTCAGGTCATGATCCCAGGGTCCTGGGTTCAAGTCCCACATTGGGCTCCCTGCTCAGCAGGGAGCCTGCTTCTCCCTCTGCCCCTCCCCCTGACTTGAGTGCATGCTCTCTCTGACAAATAATTAAATCTTAAAAAAAAGAGAAAGAAATGAATGTTTGTGAAGTCCCAAAGAAATACCAAGGAAGAGTGTTTCCAGATACATTCCATCAGTCCTTAGCACAAACCTTCAAGGCAAATTTCCCATTTTGTAGAAGGAGAAAGTGGTATACAGGGATGATAGGTGACCGGTTCAAGGTCACAAGGACATTAGATGGCAGCTGAGGGCTAGATCTGACTGAACCCAAAGTCTGCATTACATCGACAAATCACACTACCTTCTGGGAGGAATCCTAAGTGTGGAAGGTTTTGACCCTAAATAGTGTGTCAGATTTGAACTATCACTGGTTAGTCCCACGGAGGGGTCCAGAAGGGGGTTCAAAGAGGGATGTGTGCTGAAGACTGAGATTCAGGTAGTGGGAAGTGAGTTTATTAAAGAGAGAAGTTCTCCATATGGAGAACTGGGTAGATTAGGCTACGGGCAGGACCTCTCATCAGGGTCAGAGGCATATCTGTAAAGTGCCCAGAGTCCAAGGGAAGGAATCGTGTTTTGATGGCAGGCGGCCGGGGGGGGGGGGGGGGGGGGGGGGCGTGGATGCTGATGGGAGGCCACGGCCATTTGAACTCGTAAGTGGGAGCTCCTTTAGGTACAAATGGTTTTCTGGATGGGAAGCCGGCCAGACAGAATGAGATTTTCCTCCAGAAGATGAAACCTTTTCTTCCCACCTAGGAGGACCGAAGTTTCATTCAAAACTATTTCAGAAATGGCTTTTTGCTTTGTGTGTTGTTGTTGCTGGCCTTCCCCGCACCCCCCCCCCCTCCAGACTATGTAACTGATACTTCTTGGCTACTTATCCTGGCTCTGTCTGAGATCCCCCACACCAAAAAAATGCAGCCATGCTTGGGAACCTGTTTTTGCTTATTGCCTCTTGGCCGGTCATTGTATTGTCTTGTTGGGGCTGGAGATCAGCAGGTTGCAAAAATGAGTCCCTCCTTCCTGTATCATTTTCCTTTTCCTACACACGGCATCGTTTTACCAAGCACTGGTGAAGGGATATTGCCTAACATCTTCATTGCAGGAAACACCATGTAACGGCCCCCAGGGACAGCTAGTCCTGTCAGCCCATAACTTCAGAGCAGCCTCAAGTTCTCACCTGAAGTTCTTCCAGAAGATTCTGGGAGATTTTGACACTGCTGTGTTGTTGCTTCACAAGAAGGCTAAGATGTGGGGAAAATTTAGATTGTGCAGATGGGGAAACTGAGGAATTTGTCAACTAGGCTTACAGATTTTATTTATTTATTTGACAGAGAGATCACAAGCAGGCAGAGAGGCAGGCAGAGAGAGAGGAGGAAGCAGGCACCATGTGGAGCAAAGAGCCCGATGCGGGGCTCGATCCCAGAACCCTGGGATCATGACCTGAGCCGAAGGCAGAGGCTTTAACCCACTGAGCCACCCAGGTGCCCCTCAACTAGGCTTACAAAACAAACCTTACTGACGGATTTGGGGTTAGTTTTTGTTGCTAATATTTAAAAAAATTTTTTTTCATCATCATTATTATTTTTTTATCATAATGACGTTTCTTCTGCTCCTGGAGAGTTCCGTTGCAGCTTGCAGGCCCCACCTGTCCACCGTGGCCCTGGAGGAGACAGAAAGCTTGGACCAAGCTGGAACAAGACGGGAGGGGGCGGGGAAAGGAATTGGTCCTCCAGGTGGTTTTGTTCAAGCCAGGATGAGGTGGCCTGGCCAGGAGGCATTCCTGTGAGCTTCCCACATGCCGTCTTTTCTCAGTTTCCAGGTCAGTGTTCTCTGGGCTAGAGCAGTAGTCTTCAATGTCGCGTGGATGCACGAGATGCTTTCCTTAGGGCGTGACAAGGAAACTTCAGAATCTGTATTTCTCTCTATCTTGGGCACTTACATTTTTGCGTGTTTCTGTTGGGTTCACATGAAGGATGCACATTATTCACACACACACACAGGTGAAGTGTGCATCGTTTGTTTGAACAGTAGCTCATGCCTGTGGCCGACATGTCAGTTAAACGAGCGAGGACACGCGCCCCCGCTGTTTGAGGTGGGCATGCTCAGAACTATTTTGCTGAAGGAGGTTGCCCATGAGACCATTGGCACACCAGTGCCCTGGACAGGAGTGCGCTCGCTAGTCCTTAGAAGGCAGGCCCATGTGTGTTCTGCTTGCTTTGTGTGTGGTCTCATAGATATGACTTGGCAATGAATGTCAAGCTTTTTAAGCTAGCTGCTGTCGTATGAGAAATAAACGAGAAATAGATTTGCTTTGCGATTTTATATATCGGTTTTTCTGCACGGGGACTTTGATGTATCGCTGTTTCAGGGCTGTTCCCATGGTTTCCCAGGAACTGTCTTTATGTGAAAGGGGCTGATTATCCTCTTTTGACTACAGGGAATAGTCATAAAAAAGTCATTTGGTTTTTTTATTCCCCCTTCCACTTTTAAAGAAATCAAGATTGCAACCATTTCATGTGCTTTTCATTTCCCTCCCAATTTTTAATTCAGTTAGGATGAATGTTGGTCGTTATTCAGCCGAAAAGATCTTGCACCAGTGTTTGAAGTAAGAATTGGTTGTTCCATCTTGCCTTTCTTTCTTTCTTTCTTTCAAGATTTTATTTATTTATTTGATAGAGATGTAGAGAGAGGGCACAAGTTCGCAGAGGGGCAGGCAGAGGGAGAGGGAGAAGCAGGCTCCCGGCAGAGCAGGGAGCATGACGTGGGGCTCGATCCCTGCACCCTGGGGTCATGACCTGAGCTGAAGGCAGCCATTTAACCCACTGAGCCACCCAGGTGCTCCCCATCTTGCATTTTGGGGGCCAAGCTCACTGGCACTTTCTGCCTTCATTCAATCATGTGTTTACTGGAAAGAGACTCTCATGACGGTTCCAATGATGATGCAGGTTTTAACTTGGTTAAAAAGAGACTCTCATGACGGTTCCAATGATGAGGCAGGTTGACATGGGGTCTTTTCAAGTGTAAAGTGCGCAGAATCTTCTAGAACCATCCTCTTCATTTAAAGAGATGGATGATCAGGAAGGTTGGATTGACTCGAGTTGCTTGTGGCCCTAAAGCGAGTCCATGTCTTTTCTGCCATGGCTCTGAGCCCACTGTCACATGTCGGACCCCAGGGTTCTCCGGTGTAACCATATGGTAGCCGGAGGCCTGCAGTCCGCTAGCCATCTCACTCTCGCGTGGAAGGGGTGGCAATTGTGCTCAAATGCTGCATTTGGGCCAGTGATATGCTCATATGCTGCTGTGTGCGTCCCACACTCCTCTCACTGTGATCTGTGTGGCTTTGGGGCCTCAGCCTTGTAGTTGGCGATCTTATTGAAGTGGTAAACCCAATCTCAGGGCGAGTCAGGAGCGTGGTGGGCGTCCTGGGGACCTAGAGAGTTCTGGGGGCTGAACTCCAATCTGATTTACATTTTAACTTCATGGCACGGAGCCCGAGGCAGCATTTTATTTTTGTGTTACTGATGCTGTTTCATCCATTTATTATTATAGCCATTGGCTGAGTCAGTAGAAGGCGTACTTGAGATAATGGTTTAAACTTTTGGCCTCTCACGGGTCATCAGAGGTTGTGTGTGTGTGTGTGTGTGTGTGTGTGTGTGTGTTTAAAGTTCTTCGATTATACAGTGGAAATGACCAATATTTGTGTCTCCATAAATCCTTCCTGATCTAGGCTTTTTGGCAGGGTTTCTGCCTCCTCCCTCCCTCCCTCCCTTCTTCCTACCTACTTCCTTCCCCCTTCCTCCTTCCTTCCTTCCAGTGCGGTGCTCATGTGTTCAAGCCCTGTTGCTCTGTGTCTGTGTGGAAGGGACGCCATATTTCTAGTATGATCACTATGCATTCCTACCTCTCAAGGGCAAAACTTCGGAATCGGGTGCTCTGTTCGACCTCATGGTGGAAGGTGTTACCGTCAACCTTCTTTGTCAGTTGCCATACTAGAAATCGCAGAAGCATCTCTCCCTTCTTTTTCTCCTGCCCTCCCCATTTCTGATGGGTAAGTGTGTGGCCCCTGAGTCCCGGTGACTTCTCCCTGCTGTCCTCCTCACCTCAAGGCTCTTGCTGTCCCAGTTGAAGCCACCTTATCTCCAGCCAGCCACTGGCTGATTGACCCTTTGCAACAAGCCTCCGCCTTCTCTTCCCTGCTAGCCAGGGTGGGCTGGGGACGAGTATTGGATGGCGTACCTCTGCTGATAAGATCCCATCACAGGGATGCCTGGGTGGCTCAGTTGGTTAATCGGCTGCCTTCGGCTCGGGTCATGATCCCAGCGTCCTGGGATCGAGTCCCACATCGGGCTCCTTGCTTGGCAGGGAGTCTGCTTCTCCCTCTGCCTCTCTGTCTGCCTGTGCTCGCTCTCTCTCTCTCTATCAAATAAATAAATAAAATATTAAAAAAAAAAAAAGATCCCATCACAGACTCCATTACACAGAAGGTCTGATTCCTTCCTGCAGTGTCTGTCGCCAAAGCGCATCTGTTTGGCCTTACCCCTTCCAGCTCCTTCCGTGCATCTGCCTCTGTGCAACACTGGATTGATGCTTTCAGCGAACAGCCCTTTGCTCTTTTCCTGGAAAGTTCTGCCCTCTTTTTTTTTTTTTTGCACACTCCCTCTGGTACCTGTTTATTTCCTCCCATCCTCACAAGCTAAGCCAAATCCTACTAGCCCATCAGGACCAGGCTCAAATGACAGCTTCTTCTGGCCAAATTAGCCTGTTTCTTCTTATCAGTCACTATTAACAAGGCCAGGTGAGCCTTGACAGCTCCGTGACCGAGTGGAGAGGTGACTATCGTTAACTCAGATTTGGGGCATCATGAGGAAAATGGTCTCTTTCCATTTTTTACATTTTTCCAATGGTCTCTTTCCGCATCCTGGGCATACAGTAGGTGCTCAATAAATGTTGGTTGAGTTCGCGGTTAGTCACAGTCAGCAAAATTGTGTAGACTCTTCTACAGACTATTCACAAGGAGTTTTTAGATAGCCGTAGCGTAACTATTTAAGATCTACTTTTATATGCTCTGTTTCACAGGATGCTGTCTGTTGTGAGGCACACCACTGTTTTGTGTACCTCTAAGAAAGAAAATGGTGCCTGTGAAACCACACCACACCACACCATAGTGACTGTAAGGCACATTTAATTTCAGAGATGTTCAGAGTGACAAATGTGTTTTTCTTAGAATTTTAGAATTTCTTAGAATCAGTGAAATAAGGAACTGTGTTTTATCTGCCAGAGCTTGTGCAGTCTTAGTTTTATAACTGCCAAAGAGTTGGAGGTGATTTGCAGATAAAAAATTGAGGTCATTTTAAATGTGTGTGTGTGTGTGTTTTAACTTTAAAATGAGAGAGTAAAAGAGCATTTTGGGCTGAGTAGCCTGGGACTACCTTGAGATCCAAGCCCTATGGAACCTTGTCCTGTCAGTCTTGCCTCATGAATGAGCCCTAGTTTCTTCCTTTTTATTTTTATTTACTTATTTTTAAAAAAAGATTTCATTTGTCTATTCAAATGAGAGATCGAGTAGGGAGGGGTGGGGGGAGAGGGAAAGAGGGAGAGAAGAAGGCTCCTGCCGAATGTGGAGCCCTTCGTGGGGCTCGATCGCAGGACCCTGAGATCATGACCTGAGCTGAAACCAAGAGTCAGACACTTAACCGACTGAGCCACCTAGGGGTTTCTAGGGACCCCTAGCTTCTTCCTTTTAGAAGATGGGCACTTACAGGTAAAGAATCAACCCCATTTTGAAAATCCTTAGGAGGAATGCCTTTAAAAATTTGTCACAAATCATCTTCTTTGACATTGAAGTGGAAGAGTCTCTGCTGCACTGAAATGTTTTCCTTAGCCTTCGATTAAAATTCCCTGTTACCACCTAAACACGTATCAGGATCAGTATTCCTAATATCCCCTTCCCAGCGGCATTGCACAGGACCCGTTAAGTGTCCCCTTTTCTGTAGGGCAGCTGTGTTTCCAGCTGTCATACTTGCTCATTGAGTTTTGGTCACTCAATTATGTTGTTAATCTAATAATACATTCTTTTTTTTTTTCCTACATGTATACATTCTTAATATTTTTAGTTTCTCTTCCTTCCTCTCTATCTTTAGTATCTGGTTTACTGGAATCTCTTTAGCCATTTTCTCTGGGAGGATTTTGCCATCTCAGGCATGCCTTCCGCCAACACAGATGCCAACAGTGGCAGGAAGGGCTACCAGCTGGGGGCATGATTCTCTCTGATGGGCCCTTTAGGCTTGAGTGTGAGGGACCAACAGTGTGGATTTGGGGTTCCCCGGCCTGGTAACCTCTCCACAGGGGCTTTTGTGGTATTTTCTCTCCTCTCTGTGTCGAAGGTAGTCCTGGGCCCTGTTGCTGGCAGGCGTAGTTGCTGCACCGGCTGCTGGGGTGCGTGACCTCACCCCAGGGAGCTCTTCCCTGACTCACAGAGTGGCCCTCCCACGCACTGTGGGGGAGGCGGCTCAGGTCATGGAACTGCTATACTTGGGTGGCGGCAAATGGGACCAAATTGCCAGGGTGACCACATCTTCCTCTGCTCCCTGATGAAGAAGGGGGACCCCTTGACATCTCGATTACATTTCTGGCTGAAAGACTTCTCTCCGGGCTGCTCAGCGAGAGAACAGGTAAAGGGAGAGGCCAGGTTTTAGGGGTTGGAGACTAGCAGGGAAATGGCAGGTCACCCTTTCATGCTGCTGGGTCACCTGGGAGGGCCTGGAGAAGGTAGTAGAGTCAGCCAGCAGCTGTTGATTCTGAAAGTCCCTGCTCTTAGAGTGCCCTTCTGGTCAACTGTGTCCTTCAGAATGGAGGACCACCCCCCAGTCAGTCTCCAGGCTATAACCCGTAGACGTGGAAAGCCAGAAAGAACTAGACCCCAAAGACCCCCTCTGGAACTGTAGTCTTTGACAGTGAAAGAGGAGCTGCCCTAACCCACACCCATCTGTCCCGGTGTTTTGGGATCTGGGGCTTCTTCCTGTCCCTGGGGAGGCTTCTCTACAGCTGGTGTGGGAGCAGGAGGCAGGTCTGCCCAGGGAGGGGGACCTGGGTGGCAGGACCTTGGAAAAGACGTCATTGGAAATCTCTTCTAACTAAGGCATTGAGGTGTTTTGGAGAAGATAATTCTGGTGTGCAGTTTAAGGATTGTACACTCTGGTGGGTCGCCCCGGGGGTGTGGAAGCGCTTTCAACCGAGTACTGTCCTTTCCCGCTGTCCTCTCGCGGGCACCTAGTTCCCTCACTGCAACACCCCAGTAAGTTAAGGCCCAGCATGGCGGAATGCTGAAGGACAGACTTCAGCATTAGCCGTTAACTGTGGTCTGCTCCTCTTCCATGATCCTTGGGGATCAGATGTTTCATTCTCTCTTGTAGTGACATGGGTGTGCTTTCTTGACCTGACTCAAACTTGAAGTTGAGAATTTGGGAGCTGGGATCCCGGAGCTGAGTGGGCTCTCACAGCACATGGTCACTCCTCTTGGAATGTTGGGTGGAATTCTCAAGTGTTTGGTAGCTTCGCCATTTCTTAGTGGGAATGATACTACTTAGATTTTTGAGAAATTACGTGGCTCTCGTGGTTGGTTCTGGAGAAGCTATTAAATCCACTTTGGTCAGTTGGGCCTCATTTGGGCCCTTGTTGGGCCAGGCCATGGGGCCGTTTGGGAGATTGATGGCCAGCTGTGTAACACAGCCCTCTGGGACTGGCAGTCTCCAGACTTTCTTGGACGAAGCTGGGAGGGAGCTCCGTAGAGAGTGATGCAATGTTGGAGTTGGATGCATTGGCAGTTGCCAGTGTCCAACCGTAGCTGCAAGACAATAAACACCAAGAACCGAGGGAAACTTCGAAGAGTATTTTGGCCTCAAGCCACTGACACCCTGCCAGACAGATAGTAAGCATTCCATAAATGGTAGATTGCGCTGAGTTGGGGTAGAACGTGTTACTTCGCTTTGAAACACACTGACTCTACTCCTATGAAATATGGTGATGTCTGTCCCTGCTGAACCTGTTGGTTAAGTATTGCCAAAGATTCACTGTTCTAAAATTAAAGTTATTATTTTAGTAGAGATTTCTTGACTTATAGTTGGCTTGAAAATACTGGTTCTATGAACATGTTTCCTCAGTTACCTTGGGATACACTTGGATGTACTAGGAAACAGCATTGCTCAAAACTAGTGTGGTGTTGGGATATGGGAACTTTCAGGGATTTTGTTCAACTGATAAGGGTGTCTGTTTTTACCTGTTGCACAAACACTGTTGGGCCAAAGCCACGTCATCCACACTCTAGGGAGTAGGAATTTGGAGCCCCCGTCATAACCTGTCCATCTGTGCTAAAAATCCTGCTCCTGTCTTGAGTCCTCACATGGTTCTCCTGGGTGGGAAGGTATGGCCCATCTTCTCTGGAGTAAAGCCTCAGTTTTCACACAGAGTGGACAGGCTCTCTCCTGGTGGACCCCTCACCTCACGCCAAATGAGGGTGGCCATCCTGTAGCATGACCCAGCCCTACTTGGGCATCATGAGCCAGAGAGCCCTACCTTAAGTTTCCAACCCCTCAGGACTCTGGAGAACAAACAGTGATTAAGGAGAATTTCCTGGAGGGTTATGCAGCCTCTCTACTCTTCAACAGTATCCTACTTCTTCAGAACTTCTGTTGCTGAGCTGTGGTTTTCTTTTTTAATCATTTCTCAAGAAGACACATCCCTATGAAATGTGTCACTGAGCCCATGTGGAAGGATATGGCCCAGAGCATTGCTTATCATCACAGTGACCTCGGAGAACCACTGTGGAAATTTCTGTCTGGTCTTGGTACCAAGAACATTCATCCTTCTTCTGACCATTGTGAATTTTACAACTGCCATGTTTTCTCAGTTTGAGTTGGCTGTTATGAAGCTTACTATAAATAGAACTGGCTGGGTACCTTGATAGGGTATGATGGTTACCCTTATTCCCTCTATCTGTTGGGTTTCTTTTGGGTTTTGCGGGGTTAGTAATTTCTTCTATTTTAGATTATGTATCTTTTTTTTTTAAGATTTTATTTATTTTAGAGAGAAAGAGTGTGCACGCATGAGCAGGGGGAGGGGCAAATGGGAAGGGAGAGAGCATGAAGCCTGATATGGGGCTTAATCTCATGACCCTGAGATTATGACCTGAGCCGAAACCAAGAGTCAGACACTCAAGTGGCTGAGCTACCCAGACACCCCTAGATTGTATATATTTGAAAGTCACTCACTACTGAGTCCTTTGTTGAATAAATAGTTAAAAAAATATGTAAAAAAGATGACCAGTGAATTTTCTTTAATTTTTGAATCATGTAAAATTTTTCAATGCCCTAGACTGATCCATCCATCCATCCATCCATCCATCTATCCAATACAGATTTTTAGACTAAGTATGAATAGTGAAAACTAAATTTTTTTGGTGCTTATTACTTTTTAAAATAAACATTCAGGATTCTGACTTTTTTGGTCCAAGACCTCTACAGCTCCCTTCCCTCTGCTCCTCATTTTTAAGGTTCACTGTAAGGGGGTAAGGGGAAACTTCCTGATTCTCATTATTTCGCTAATTACGGAACAGTTTTGGGCACTGAAGTCATGATGAACAGAGTAAGAGTTAACATTCTTTGGTAGCATTACGTTTGTGTAATGGTTCGTGTTGATTCTCTGTCTTTTAACCATCATTTTAGGTAGGTAAGTAAGGTCGATAATCTTACATCCTCATTTTTCCTGTTGAGGATACTTGCCCAGGGTCACATAAGTAAGAGAGCTTGGTGCATGAGCTGGGGTATTTTGAAGGCACGTACGATATCCCTTTCTCTATATACTTTAGTCTTTGGAACTTTTGAAGTCTTAAAAATGACAGGATGCTCCTTAGGAGTGTTTTTTGAAGGTGAAAAAGAAAGTTCTGGTCTGGGAGACGTTTTAGGAAAAGCTGTGGGTCCACCGTCGTGGACACGGTATTTCTGACATCTGTATATGGTCAGCTCACCTCACACTGGAAGATTGGGGCCGTGGAACCCCCCCTCCGCCTTGTCCATTTTTGCAAGTATAGGAAGCCGGAGATGAGTTTTGGTAATTCCTTCCCCCGTTTCCAGCACTCACACTTCCCTGTGAAAACTGCTTGACACCTGAGCCACAAATGGACTGTAGGAGTTGACGATGAATCAGAATGAGATGAAAAATGCGGTACCGGCAGCGCTCATGCCCCGTGAGTGTAACATAAGCAGGCCGCTGGTGTTGCCGGATTGCATCAGAGTGGTGTGCACGCGCCGTGATGAGTTGGGTAGATCCCATCTTCCAGCTGCAGCAGTCAATTCCCTTGTTGCCCCGCAACAAATTTAAGGTGACTCTTGTCATCCCACTTATAACACGGACCCACTTTCATTGAGTTAGGCACCCTGTTTGCAGGAAGCCCCAGTAACAGCAGACTCCTATGGAGTACTTCTTAGAGTTTACAGATGCCA
>ML109543.1:86404-122497 GCA_003697995.1 Taxidea taxus jeffersonii | reverse complement strand
AGAGATAGTAACCAGTTCACCTCCTTCTCTATATAGGTGAGTAAAAACTCCTTGCTCAAACATCACTCAGATAAATGGTAGAAGAAAAGAAATTAGAACCTATTTTGCTGCTTCCTAACTCACTGTCCCTTTACTTTACCACATCTGTCTCTATCCAAACTACTCAAAGAAAAGAAAACAAATGGTCGTATTGCCTGATTTCCTAATCAAGTGGGAAATCTTATTAGAGCCTGAATACCTAATAAGCATCCTCAGAAAAATGTGTTGAGTGTCTAGTAGGTAGCCAGAACATTTGGCTCCAAATGTGGATTTTCATATTATTTACATATCATTGCTTATGAAACTCACAAATTCCATTATTTATATATATAAATACATGTATTATATATAAATATGTAACATTGCCTATTTACTATCCTGTGTAAAAAGAAACAAAACTGTAGCAAAAGATTGATGTTCAGAATTTCTCATTTTTTATTCTGAGGAAGGACCTGGGTATTAAGAGTCCTGTTCCCAAGTGGAACAGCAATTTACCGTGTTCTGACAACAGTCACCCTGGGTCAGAGAAAAGAAGGAGGAGAGAAATTATTTACTGCTCAAGAAGATAGATGATGAAAAAAAAAAAAGAAGATAGATGATGCTCAGTTTATAACTTGAAAACAATATGCTGGATCTAATTTCCTCCAATTTCACTGTCACTACAAATTCTTTTTCTTATAGGTCCCTGCAATTTATGGAGTGGATACAAGAATGCTGACCAAAATAATTCGGGATAAGGTATGATCATCATCTTTAGCCAACTCTGTGTTTCTCTCTCTCTCTCTCTCTCCCTCTCTGTATACATATATATGGCTTATCTACTATACACTCTATAAATTAAAAAATATATATTCTATTTTTTCTCAGTGCTTGAGGAATTCAACCATATGTGAAAGAACAAATCTGACCAATTTCTGTCATTTGGGCCTCTGTCATTTTGTTTGACTATTTCTGATGTAATTTTCAAAATTGAATACTTGAGTGGGATGTTTGTTGCTGAATGGACAGCAGATTATTGAGGGGCCACTGTGTGTTCACTATGCCAGAGAGTCGAGGCCTAAGTCAGCCCACATGACAGGGCTAGTGAGCCCAGTGGAGAAGGTAATCAGGTGCATAACAACTTTGCCTCAATTTAATACTGACCTGCTGAAAGAGGCAAACCAGGATTTAGTGCTGTTATTTGTTTAGTCTTCTTGGAGGGGTTATCTGTGAAATTAATGAGTTACATTTCATGGGTGTGTCTAATTAGCCCTGCATATGCTACCTCAATTGTATAGTCTTTCTTGAGACTGTACCAATGACCAAGGTGATAAAAGATAAGTTTATCTTTTGCTTGCATATCTGATTGAACAGTCTGACCCCTCCTTTTGAGAATATTGCATTAACATCTGCTTGCTTCTTCTTGTTGTAAGAGGAGGGCACTAATTTCTCTTTTTTCTTACATAAAACCTTCATATCCCAGACCAGAAAGAAACTTTACCTCACTAATTTTAACTGAATTCCCCAAATGCTATTCAAGTTTTTCATTGAAAATTATTACCTAAAAAAGGATGGGGTACCTGGGAGGCTCAGTCAGTTGGTTAAGCATGTGCCTTTGGCTCAGGTCATGACCCTGGGCCCTGCATGGGATGGGGGTGGAGGGCTCCCTGCTCAGCAGGAAGTCTGCTTCTCTCCCTCCCTCTGCATCTCCACCATGGTCTCTCACTCTGTTTCTCAAATAAATAAAATCTTGAAAGAAAAAAAAAAAGGAAAAAAAAAAGAAACGATACAATTTCAAAGTGAAATAGACTCTTCAAGAAAATATGTTGTTTCCTTGTTAGAATGTATATTGACATAGGATCTCTGTAAGCAGAAAGAACAGCTTTCTGAAAACAGCTTTTTGAAAGTGAGGCATGGCCATACACCCGTGACCAGAAGGAGGACAATAAGAGTTTACACAGTCCTTTCATTCTACTTCTGATTTTGCTTCCTCCTCCATAATTTTCCCGAGAATAGGTGTTAATGAGAATGATCTGCTGGCACTTTCTACCCTCACGCATTCTCACGTGACTACTTCTTTCCTTAAGGAATACATTTCAGAAGGAAACAAAGGCTTCTTTCCCTTTCCTTCAATGTAGTGATCTCCTTGGAGAAAGGCAAATCAATGAATTATCTTGACTCCCCTCCTCCATTAAAGTCTTGATTTGTAATATGCTATTTTGTAAACAGGTAAAGCTAGACTTACTGACAAATAAGTAAATCTCAAGACATAGCTAATAATAAGAAAACATTTGCTATGTTCAGTCTAGCAAGGCTAATTTGTGAAAACTTCACAAAGGTCTGAGCGTTCTTTAAAGTTCAGGGCCTTAGGGACACCAGGACATGAACATACCCAAAGCAGTGAACGTTTTCAATGCTACTTTTCAAAGGTTGTGATTTACATAGCATTTCACATCATTTTGTAAATGAATTTAACTATTGTAATATAATTAATGCTTCTTTTCAATTTTCTGCAGCTTTTTGACTTCTTATTTTCTTCTCAAAAGATTGTTTTGTCCACGTCTCCACTGAGCTATCTTTAGGTCATGTGCACTAAGGGAATAGGTACCCTAAATGCTCTAATTTGCAGCAGCCTGAAACTTGGAGACAGAATTCTGATGCCTTTAGAATTTGCTTACTCCAAGGGCCAGTCTCAGACCTTAAAAAAAAAGAAAATGAATTGTACATCCCACAGTGTTTCTCAGAATGTACTGTACAAATTACTTAATCTTTCCAGTTTGAGAAGATGAGGAACTTCTGCTGATGGTTTTAAGTACTTATAAAGACATTTAGATCTTGGAGCAGCTGTTTAAGTCCCTGTGAATGGATCCTGTCAGCCCCTTGACTGGTACTCCCTTTTAACCGTCTAATTTTTTTCTCTGATAGGGTACCATGCTTGGGAAGATTGAATTTGAAGGTCAGCCTGTGGATTTCGTGGATCCAAATAAGCAGAATTTGATCGCTGAGGTTTCAACCAAGGTGAGAGATTTCCCTTCACATTTTGTAGTTTTATTTCTTATAATAATATCAAAATCTTCACGTAGGCCGAGGTCTTCATCATGAAGCATCAGACTTGAGGGAAAAAAGATCTCATAGCTACTAAAATATGTATTACAAATCAGTGCATTTAAAGTTAGTAAATTTTACTTGCTACAATCCAGCATCAATCAGAATGACCATGGAGAATAACATTTCATGAAGAATTCCAGCTGTGAGAACTTCTGGGCACCAGGGCCTTTCCTTAAGAAAATGTTATTAAAAGACTGAAAATCTCCTGACTAATAGCATGTCAGCTTCAGAGAAAACACATGTTGATATTATCTGGTATTCCCATTCCTATGCCTAGTCACATGGAAACGGGGACCAGAATGATGGGTCCCTGCCGATCAGTACTGACCTTGATGCTGATGCTGGTCGCAAACATGCACTCACAGAATGCTGAAGCCTGAGAAATAGGAGTTGTTAAAGACAGTGAACTTTAAATTAGATATGTAATTGCTTATGTATTTGGAATTTGATCATGCCATATGCAATATTCCCTGGTTTTTAATTGTAAAATTTGTCCATTCAAATGGCATGGAACTATTTCTTCTGTAGTTGTTTCTATACGTTCCCTTGTGAAGTGATTTCATTTGAGACACAGCATGAAAAAGAGCTATTTTTCCTTTTAGAATTGAGAACTACCTTGAGGATCTAGTGCAGCATTTTCCACATGTGAGGAACACTGACCTAGAGAAATTCACCTTAAAAAGAACTCTGTGGTAATAAGGTTAAAAGCAGTGCATAATACATTTCTTCTCTTCAAGAGTCATAATGCAAATTCATATATTCACGTGTCTGTGAGGTCTTCCTTAAAACTGCTGTCATTCTGTGTGGGGAGTATACGATGTATTTGTGTACAGACTGGCAAAAAGGAGCCTGCCTGTATTTTTTATCTACGTCAAATCAAGAGAGAGATTGCAGTGGTGAAAACTTACCCCATTTCTTAATGCTAGCAGAATTGAATAATTTTATTGTAGCTGAGATAAAATGCATATTTGTATCAGATGATATTGATTCTGTGAGTTTGTTTGGATATGGTTGGTAGTTTAATTCACTGTCTTGTAATTGCAATTTGATGTAGCTACAACTAGATGGTAATATTGCTTTATGTTGTAGGAGAAGCCTAAGGTTAAAAATAAATCCACACTTTTTCAAATTATCTGGTGAGAGAGATTGTCTGTAATATTTATGGATCAGCTCAGAAACACTATCCCCAGATCATGGAAAGAACTGGGCACTTTTTCTATAGAATAGTTAGCAGGAAAAAAAAAATGCGACAAACTTTATATATACTTTTTCCAAGTACAGTCTAAGGATTATGATTTCCCATTCTTTAGAATTTGTGGAGAGTGGAGAGCTGACGTTTCGGTTAAAGTAAATACCCAGGTTCAAATACCCAGGTTGCAACTTTCATCTAAAATCTTTTGGAAACATTGAAATCATCCTAAATTCAGAATATACTAGGTAATTCTTGAAGCTGTAATCAGTGTGGGCACCCAGCCCTCTAGGCTTTCTCTCCGTTTCTATTATTTCTCCTTTTATGACTTTGGGGAACTGCTTCTTGGGTAAATGCCTGTGAAAATGGATCTGACTCCAAGCAGTGCTTTAGCTGTAGGTAATGATTATGATATGCTCAGGGATCCTTTTATGAAGTGTACCATTTAAATGCAAGTGATAGCATGGTAACCTAAAGAGAGCTGTGGTCTACACTAGCTTAGCAATCCTCTGACTCTCATACTGATTTTACCCATTAGCCCCACTGCAGAAGCCTAATGCACAACAGCTCGGCCCCATCCAAACTTTATTGCAAGTTGAGGATCAAGTGGTGTTTAAAGCATGGTGTATCTATTACCACATCTGTCTAGTACTGAATCACGCAGTAACACTTGAAAATTCCATTGCCACCAGTTGTTAATGAGGCAAAACATGGGAGAGATTATTGTCAACTATGGAAGTGACCAGTTTCTTAGGGATCATTGTTATTACTATAATCAGCATTTTATATAAAACAGCAAAGTACCCTTTCCCTCATAAAAATGATAGAGTTTGTGGCACTTGCTGTGCCTAATAAATTGATTGTTAACTGCCAGTCACTCCCTAGAAGTTAGCAATCAGTCTGTTACCAATATAAGTGCAAAGCGTCCCCAGATGCGTTTACAATATTGGCATGTTACTCATGGCTTGTACTTCCCTCTCACTCTCTGCTTGTCAAAATTGCAGGATGTCAAAGTGTATGGCAAAGGAAACCCCACGAAAGTGGTGGCCGTCGACTGTGGGATTAAAAACAATGTAATTCGCCTACTAGTAAAGGTAAGTAATGTGTTCCATCTAAAGGGTGAGGATTTGTAATATTGATCTTTAGTGTTAAACTGATTTCCTTTCTCTGTTTCAGAGAAAACTTGTGCATTCCCCTTGGAACATCAGGGGATCCGCTCTCTTCTTGTCGTCTTTGATCTATAAAATAACACTTGTATCCCTGTTAAAATTAGTGATGTAGACTATGTTTAAAAAAATCTTTAGGGGCCACAAATACAGAGAAGAATGATGAAGGTTCTTACCATGTAACTGACATTCTGAGACATGCCATGTTTACTTTCTTCGGGTTTAGAAATGACCAAAAATTTGGAGTCAGTTGGAGAACTCCTCCATTGGACTGCATTCATTATGTGCCAAATGTTTGCAGAGACCATGCCCTAATACAGTACAAACTTTCACATTCCAAATCATGATTTCAAATTCTGGTCAATTTATTAACACAAATTTGCATTTGACTCTTCAGTAACAAATGCTGTCGATGGTCTCTCTATATCTTCTTCTCATTTTACCATTATAAGGCATTTTTGTCCATCCAATTGCAAATGTCTGCACTTCATTGCTTGAGGGCTCTCTTTAGATAGTTGGAGCCTGCTGGTAGGCAGGAAATACCACAGAATTCATGATCCTTGGAGCAGTCCCAACCCAATGACTAGAGAAGGCCAGTGTGTAAATATCCCAACTCCTTTGCCCCATCAATGAGCTATCTTGAGGGTGAATAGTCTCCACTGGCTCTCAGAGGTCCCTAGCGGGCTGAAACTCCAGTTGTTCATAGTGCTTAATAATGCATACTTTATTGGGGTGCCTCACAGTGTCACTTTCTAGTGGTTCTTCTTAGAAACCTTTCCAAATAGACTTCTTTCTCTCAAATCCTTGTCTCAGGAGATGCTTCTAGGGAAACCATCAAAGATATTTTCCTATCCACTTCTATACACAAAAGTTTTAATTATTCTAGCAGAGTATAGAGACTACAGATAATATGAGAAACCCCTAGGATAGAAGGCTGATGAAAATTTGGTCAGCTTAAAAAAAAAACAAAATTGAAAAATGTAAGAGGTGGGCCAAGTTAAATTTTGCATAAAATGAATTTTTTTTTTTTCACTCTCTCTACCACAGGTAAGTAAAAATAACCAATATCCCTCAGTGCCTAGTCAGGAATTCTTTAGGCTCTGAAGCCTCCTGAAATATGAGAAAATGTGTTATCTATTTTTTCAGGATCAAAACTTCAATGATGTTTTTTCCTCAACTTTCTATTGACCATTGACTTCCTACACATCACACAAAATACAGGGAGCCACCAAAAATTTTTTTATTCAACATTATTTATTTGAATTATGTGCCATTTTCCCCTCCCCTTTAGGGAGTGGTTAGTCAGGAGAAGGTCTAGGCAAAGTTACACTTTGACCAAGAAAAATGTTATTGACTTGATCATTTTTGCCCTTGTTTTCCAGCGAGGAGCTGAAGTGCATTTAGTTCCCTGGAATCATGATTTCACCAAGATGGAGTATGATGGGCTTTTAATTGCTGGAGGACCCGGGAACCCTGCTCTTGCACAACCACTAATCCAGAATGTCAAAAAGGTGCAGTAAACCTGGGGGTAGTGTCTATCTGTGTGAAGTGGAGGGAGTCTGTGCAGCTGGAAAGGCTGTAATCTATTTTAGGTGTTCAGATATTCTTTAGCTCCTATCTGTGACCTCTGAGGTAGTGTCAGCAGATATGGGGGGAACCAGTGAGTAGAGGGTCCCAGAGGAAAAAGAACCTTTCTTCAGGCAGAGCAACTGGGATTATGTCCTCAAGTGAAGAGCGCTAGAGTCCAGTCTCCAAATGTGTCTTTCTATACAAGTGTAAAATGACAATTCAGGTTTTTCATCATGACCCGGGGACCTATAACACCCTTCAGTTTCTGAAGAAATATTAAGTTTTGGGACGCCTGGGTGGCTCAGTTGGTTAAGCTGCTGCCTTCGGCTCAGGTCATGATCCCAGCGTCCTGGGATTGAGTCCCACAGCGGGCTCCTTGCTCAGCAAGGAGCCTGCTTCTCCCTCTGCCTCTGCCTGCCACTCTGTCTGCCTGTGCTTACTCCTGTGCTCTCTCTCTATCTGACAAATAAATAAATAAAATCTTAAAAAAAAAAAAAAGAAATATTAAGTTTTGTTTAGTTTGAATATTAAGTACATTTTAAAAAATTCTAATGGTACACAGTTGTCAATCGTATTCTTATTTATAGTCTAGCTTTTTATTCAATTACTATTCTCTTTATCTTTTTAATTAAGAATAAAAGGGATGTTTCATTTTTATTCCATTAGAGGCAGCATCTTTTTTTTTTTTTGGAACAGTACTCCTGGTTAATAAAAATTCTCCCTGATTCAGGTTTTGGAGAGTGACCGCAAGGAGCCATTGTTTGGAATCAGTACAGGAAATTTAATAACAGGACTGGCTGCTGGTGCCAAAACCTACAAGATGTCCATGCCCAACAGGTAACACAGTTACGTGTCTGTTTACAGGTCAACCTGGCTCTGAAACATTGTTAATAACTAAATGCAAAAGCCTTGGAGAACTGACGTGCCATTTTCTTCAGAAAAAAACAGATAACAGTACTATTACATGGTTCATAGTGGTCCGACTACCTGATACCACTTTTATTGCATTTTTGAAAGGCAGCCTTCTCTAACAATAATGTTTCTGTAGTTTAAAGTTATTTTCCTTCCCTTGGCATAAATTGAGGTTATTATGCTCCATCATATGATATTCCAAAGGAAACTGCTCTGCTTTCCAAGCTTAATATCAAAGCATTGATAACGTTGTAAGACTCAAGAACCAGGAAGTCTTCAGATCCTCTCCATTTTACTTCCTTACCCTACATGATGCCGGTTTATTCAACATGGCGCTTTCCCCCATAGCCCACCCTCCTCATAAAGTGTAATTCAAAATTATTCAGGACAGAGTTGTCGTCTCTTTATCATTTCCCAAAAACTCTCCTCTGGCTTTAAAATTACTTATCTTCCTTAACATAAATCGCTTGTTCTTTGTCTCTCTGTTAAGCTCATGAGCAACTCTTAACTTTTTGTTATGAGCTCAGTTCTCCCTTTTTACTGATTGTAGAAGTTTAATAGATCTGGTATTTAACACACAGCAAAGCTTCCTGAATTGATTTTTGTTGCTAAAATTATTGGGATTAACAATCTGTGACTTTTCTCACAAAGTAATTTCCACTAAGCAATTGAAACTTTCACATTTTAATAGGATTTTCTCATCCACTATTTTACAATAAAGGTGTTTATAGTCTTCACTTTTCCTTTTCCCTATTCTTTTCCCCTTTTTTTCTCCAGAGGGCAGAATCAGCCTGTTTTGAATATCACAAACAGACAGGCTTTCATTACTGCTCAGAATCATGGCTATGCCCTGGACGACACCCTTCCTGCTGGCTGGAAACCACTTTTTGTGAATGTCAACGACCAAACCAATGAGGTAAGTGCTCTCAATAAACCTGTTCAGTTGGCAATGAGTAACGCAGGGCCTTTCATATTCTGTTAGCCAGACACTGTGTGTGTGTGTGTGTGTGTGTGTGTGTGTGTGTGTGTAAGAGCTCTTTTTATAGCTTATTTCCCATAGCCCTCTGCTTTTTAAAAAGTCATTCCTGTCTTACTCTCTCATCAGTTGGCTCAGTGAGATCCTCTCTTTGAGTGGTTAATCAGTGACTCTTCCACATTCATTGCTAAAAGATGACCGGTGGAGATCTGTTTGGGCCTGTTTGTGTGGGTCTCTGAGACTTACTTGGCTCTGAAGTAGCCTTTGAGAAGACCCTCAGAGGAGTAATATAGGAGTTGGAGATAAGAAGAAGATTTGAGTTTATTATGAACAGACCCTGGGAGGGGGGCACCCAAAGGCTATAGACCAAATCAGTTGTTTTTATTGAAGGAACCACATTTGGTTGAGTCTTCGTTGGCCTATTTTTATTATGACTATTAGCTGTTGGAATGTCCTTGAGCATTTAACTCTTTTTTTATTTCTTTGAATTTTATTGTCTGCTGAATAATACGTAGCCCTGGTTGACAGTCATTGTTACAGAAGGAATTTCTCCTATTTCTTGTTCTCTCAGGGAATTATGCATGAAAGCAAGCCCTTCTTCGGCGTACAGTTCCACCCAGAGGTCAGCCCAGGCCCCACAGACACTGAGGTATGTTAGGACATGAGGCCTGTTGTACACTTAATTTTTTTTAAAAATCAGAAGTGTATTTATGTGAAAACTTGAGGAACAAACATCACCACTTCAGATGATTTGGGTACAGAATATTTTTCAAGAAGAATGCCTTGATAACACATGTATATTGCATTAAAATTTCCTCATGAATATCATGGAGGAAATTTCTGTCTTTTTTAAAATTTAAAGTGGGAAAGCCCTGAAGAAACCTGACGCGATGCTGTTTTTATTTAAATCGTTATCATTCTAATATATTTAGTTCTGAAATTTACAATTGTACTATGCAAATGAATTCCCTCTTGCTCTCTTGTTCTCATAACTGAAATGAAATTTTAATCCCCCATCTGTGACTTCACAAAAATCCCTATGGCAACTGGTTGTGTAGCCAGGAAGAGTGAATAAACAGCAGCAGGAGAAGGAAGAAGGGCAGGGGTACTCGGGAGGGGAGAGGGCATGTACACACATATATATGAGTCAGATGGCTTCAGAAAAGAACCAGAAAGAATGCTTAGAGGAGTTTTGTTTTTAATTTAAATATTTTTATTTTGTGCCTGTGAGATTTTGGTTCAGTGCTCAAGGTCACCTTTTCAAACCAGAGCTTGTGGTGACAGAAAAGTCTGGGAAGTCTGGTGTGACTTCCTCTCCCACACCTTAAAGCCAGTAGTAATGCTGACAGCACCTCTCTGTCAGCACATACTCTTAGGAAAGACACCCAGGTAAAATGAGGAGAAACAGAATTTTCCCTCTGTAAACTCTATTTCTCATTCCTGAATTGCCTTTTCAGATATATATGTTCTGTTCATTTTTTAATATTTTTAGGACGTGATTCTTAATACCTCAAATCAGTATAACATTACCTGCCCATGATGAAATGCATAAAGAAACTTAATTACATAGATTTTTTTGGCCTAATACATGCTGAATACTATTTTTTTTCAAATTTAAAATTTAAATATTTTGCCCATAGTAGTACTTTGTATTAGGAACATTGAAATTAAGACATGCAATATTAAGTAGCGCTTCATCTTTTTTTTTTTTTTTGCCTGCCAGATAGTTGCAAATGAGTATCTTCGTTGAAATTTGTCATGTCTAGTGAAACAATAGTAGTAAATTCATTAGTATAGTTTAAGAATAAGCTTTGGAGGTATTTTTAGAGCTGATAGAAATTTTCAAAATCTAGTTATTTCTAACTTTAGTATGTATAAGTAATATAACTTTAATTTCTTTTGTATAACTAGAGTTTTATTTAGAAGAATCCATTTAGATGAAAATAACTCATAATTAAGGGGATGAAAGCTTGACATTCTCAGAAGGCATGATCTGAAATGTTCATTGTCTGGTGAAAACTTGCTTTTGATAAGGATTTGAAGTGAACAATTAGAAATGTCTATTTGATCTAATTCTTACAGTAGTAAATATTTAGTTTTGCCAATTTTGGCAGAAAAGTAAAAAACAAATATTGCATATGAATACCTATTCTAAAAAATTATTTGTTACTTATTTGAAGTTCAAATTTAACTGGGCATATATATGTTATCTAGCAACCTTATGAGTTTTGCAGCTCCTAACTAGTTGGATCTATTTTTTTTCTAGTACCTGTTTGATTCTTTTTTCTCACTGATAAAGAAAGGGAAAGGTACCACGATTACATCCGTTCTACCAAAACCAGCTCTGGTTGCATCTCGAGTGGAGGTCAGTATATGTGGATTCCTTTCTGTTATGTATTTTTGATTTTCTCTATGATAATTTTTTAAATGAATGATGTTAACCATTTTAATGTCTATAAAAGATTTCTGGTAATATTTTAATTACCCATTATTTTAGCATCTAATTGTTTGGTACTATAGCACAAACTTGAGTCCTTATTTGTGTGAATGTATAGGTTAGTATAATAAGATTTCTACCCATTTCCTTCATAGTTACACCACACATATATCCACATTATTATTATATAAAATTTAGAAGAATGTATATGTAGTTTCAAGTATATATATACATATTGGCTTTTTATAAATAAATGTCATTGAATTAAATGTTTACATGAAATGATCATTTGAGTCAGATGACCTGTTTTAAGGATTTCCATGGTAGCCTCTTGTCCTGAGATGGAAATGATGGAGGTAGCCCGCCCACTCTGTGTGGAATCAAACTGTGGGTTCTTGGTAAGCAGAGAACCCATGTACTTCCTGTAGAGTGTTCTTCTCAGAACCTTAACTCATGTTCTTCAGATGTTTTCTTTTCTTAATGGTGGGGAAAAAGATATAATTTGGGATTTTGCAGTGCCTTTGCATGTGGTAGGCATTCAATAAGTATTTGTGGAGGCAAACCAAGTTTCCCAAGTCTTTGTCTTTTGCAGTGACCAGGAATATCTTTCTCCACTGAAGGCTTTGGCACTTGGGGCTAAAAATAAGCAGAATCATTATTTGCTTGGAATCTTATGTACAATTTGTAGAATTTCAGTATATTGTCAAGACATGAGCTTTTTCTTATTGCATTTTCTGTAAATATTTCTGACACAAACGGTAAAGGTGAAAATGTGAATATGAAGGTGCATCTATGTCCCCTTGCCTTCTATGTTTTCATTCATTTGTTATGGAAGGCCTAGAGTCTTGCTTTGTCTAGAAGAAAACCATGGAATGTTGAATGTAATACATTTAAGTTTTAGAGAGATTCTTGTCATAAACACACACACACACACCCCCCCAACATAGATGTGTAGATTTACATATATACTTATGTAGTTATTTTTAGATACTTATGTATCTTTAAATAAAACGTAGACCTCTTCTCAAAATATTTTACTTAAGTGAAAAAAACTTCATGAACTTTGGAAATTGCTTTGAAATTAGAGATTTTTAAATGGTTAGTGTTTTTCCTGATGAATATAACAGACCTGTACTGCTGAAATAAATAGTACATTATATGTTAATTAATTGAATTTGAATTTAAAAAGTTGTTCGTCTTTTTCTTCACATATTTTTTGAAACATTGTACTTTAAATCACGATGTAAACCTGGACAATATAGATAGACTTCCCTGCTCTTGAAAGTGTCTCTTTTCCCCATCTTGCTAATCAGGGCAATGTCATTTTCTTATTGCTTACAGGTTTCCAAAGTCCTTATCCTAGGTTCGGGAGGTCTGTCCATCGGTCAGGCAGGTGAATTTGATTACTCGGGATCACAAGCTGTAAAAGCCATGAAGGTGAGAGATCTCTGTAAGAACTAATATACTCCTTTAATGAGTCTAATTAGTATTTCATTATTTAGATTTATGACACTACCTCTTTTCAAAGTCACTGTAATTGATTTCCTCAACAATTTCTCACACCTCTTATATTAAAGAAATTTAGACCACAGGCGAAATCTTCTTTCTCAAACTTTTTTGCATGCCCGTAGATCAAGAATGTAAGAGTGATCTCCAAAATTACCCGTTACCACCAATTTATACTGAAAACATAAAAAGCCACGTTTACAGATTTTGCTCATTTCTTTTGAGGCAGTGAGTATTGAAAATATACTTGTCTTTTGTGTGAAGGAGGGAATTTGGGGATCCTTGGTGCTGTAAGATATTGTAAATGTTCTAGAGGATGCTTCAGGCATCTCTGTGGTTGATATGGCAAGATCAAGTTGAGGGAGCAAAGGCAACAAATGCCTTTTGCCCAGCTTTAGAAGTTGTTACCTGTCACTAGGGGACCCAATTTAACTGTTTATGACTTGGGTTGATGACTGAACAGAACGATTTGGTGGATTTTCATGTGGAAATGAGGATTGGATACTCAATTTTGGGAAAAACACCCTCCCTGTTCCTTTGAAGTCTTTCAAGATCTCTCCGACCCTTTGTCATAGCAAAGCAAACCTTTAGAAAAATTTCACCTTAAATGTAAGGTATTTCTATGAAAGAGCTAACTTGGCTTCTCTTTGGTGTCCTTATTTCCTTGGATAGTCCCCATTTTGGTGCTAATCGGCCATCCAGGGACAATGTGAGCTCTTCTGTGACTTTGCCTCCGGCTTTGTAGTGTAAAGCCATGCACCAGAGACCTGGCTAGGAGAAAGCCACACAGACAAGGTGGCAGGAGACTAGGACAACAAACACAGAAAAACAGTTGGCCAGAATTTTTCTTTTTCCTTTTTGTTGTATTCGTATGCTATACACAAAGATTTTCACCTGACAGTTCTGTTGAAAAAAAAAAAATGGAATGCAGCCCCCAGTCACGTTACTCTTCTTTCCATTAATTTTTATATTTTAATACTTTTTTCCATACATGCATGAGTACACACACATATACACGTATGCTTTTTGTGCACGTTTTCAAAGAGTACTTTACTTCATTGTATTATGATTCAATTTCTTTTTATATAATTAGAGGGTGTCCAGTGGTTTAGATTAGTTAGAATACAATGTAAGTGTGTTCAGGTTTTATAAATACATTTAAGCAGCATATGGTTTTTTATCCTAGTTGGTAGCTTTATAAAGAATTAATATTTTCATAGCTTATATATTTTTATGTGCTTTACATTAGTTAGGTGAAGTTACATATTTTAACCAAACAGGAATTATTTGTGATTATGAGGAAGTTAGTAGAAATGAATTTATGGACTAAATATTTATTTACTTATTTATTTTTAAGATTTTATTATTTATTTGACACAGAAGGAGAGAGAGAGAGAGAGAGAAACAGACAGAGAGAGAGAGAGAGACGAGCAAGGGGAGTGGCAGACAGAGGGAGAGAGAGAAGCAGACTCCTGAGCAGGGAGCCCCACGCGGGACTCAGTTCCAGGATGGTAAATCATGACCTGAGCCTAAGGCAGATGTTTAACTGACTGAGCCACACAGCGCCCCTATGGGCTAAATATTTAAAAATAATCAGATGGTGCATGTATTGTAGCCAGAACTATAGTAGAAAAAATAATAATATAAAATGTATTAAAATAGTTTGAAATAATTTTTAGTTTTAAAATATATGGACACTCATCACAGTCATTTATGGAAACTTATATAATTTGATTTACAAAAATAGTTATATCCATTGTATAACACATTCAGGAAAATACAAATATATTTAAATCTTTTGGTGCTTTTTTTTAGTAGTGAGACTTCCTGTAACTTCTATTGATGATGTGTTCTTAGTTTGGACTTTATTTAAATTCCATGAAACAAGATGGGACCAGGCAGGGAGACAAATCATAAGAGACTCTTAATCTCAGGAAACAAACTGAGGGTTGCTGGAAGCAGGGGGTGGGGAAGGGATAGGGTGGCTGGGTTATGGACATTGGGTAGGGTATGTGATATCTGCTATCGTTAGTGCTGTGAATTGTGTAAGACTGATGATTCACAGACCTGTACCCCTGAAATGAATAATACATTATATGTTAATTAAAAAAAATTCCACCCTATATTTTAAATGCATTTGCTTATCTGTATGTATTTGTTCAAAAATTTCTTAACAACACTTTTTGAAAACTGCTTTCTTAAAATCTTGAGAGATGACTCAGACAGAAGAAAGGGCTAGAACTTGAATCATAAGACTTGGATTATAATCCTAATTTTACCATTTGATCAGCTAGAAGATCTTTGGCAAGTCATTTAACCTTATTGAATGTCAGTTTTCTCATCTGTGAGGTAGAGATTTCTCTTGTAGTCTTTTTATAAAAATCGAATAAATTGATAAAAAAGTATAGGTTTTAAAGCACTATCTGAGTGTAAAGTAATATGAAGTATATTTAATATTTTATTCAGATCCTCCCCCAAGGACATATAGGGCTTTCAAGGATGATTTCTATACTCTCATCTGAATATTTTGTTGATGTATTAGGAGAGTTCAAAATTGACATGGTTATAGGTAAAATAATAAGAGACAGATGGCCATATTTTATAACAATTATTTTGCTGTATCACCCTTATCCTAGGTCATAAAGCTATTTATCCTTCATAGCCTACATGAAGAATTATTTTTGAGATCTCTCCAGATGTCAGAAATAAGATAGAGCTATGAATACCTTTATACACACGCAGACACACATTTTTATTTTACTTTATTTTTTGTCATATGGTCATTTTCTTTTAATATAATATGTATAAAAAGTTGTATAAAGCCCTTTGTTAAAGCCCTATAGCACTCATGAAAATCTAAAAAGATGGAATCCAGCAGAAGGCTCTCAGTGCTTCCAGCAAGGGAATACATCATCTTGTATTTTACAGGTACACTCCATGTTGGTCTCTGACAAACATTGGAAAGGGAAGCTTCTTTGATGTTGCCTCTGGTTCCATTTTATATTTTATTAATTTTTAAGATTTTAAGATATTTTAGTCTTTTATAGCCAACTCAGTAGTATTCATAGACCTCTAGTCCAATTCTGTAGAAATGAACTCCAGTTGCTTAATACCTCTAGCAAGGAGTTCAGGGTGAACCTCGTAAGGTAACCAGTTCTTTTTGAATGGTTCTATTTTCAAGGAATTTTTTCTTTCCTCTCACCAGACGTTTGTCTTCCTTTACCCTCCATTCCATTCACTAGTCCCATTACTGATCTCTATAGCCCACAAACTAACCTAAAAGTTTTGTCACCCTATACAGACCCTTCATTTGAATATAGTGATTCTCTCCTTTAGACCATATGTTCAGATTCTGGATCCTTTTATTTCTTTCAGGAAGAAAATGTTAAAACCGTCCTGATGAACCCAAATATTGCATCAGTGCAAACCAACGAGGTGGGCTTAAAGCAGGCAGATACTGTTTACTTTCTCCCCATCACCCCTCAGTTTGTCACAGAGGTCATTAAGGCGGAACGACCAGATGGATTAATCCTAGGCATGGGTGGCCAGACAGCTCTGAACTGTGGTGAGTTCTTTTAAGTTTAATTGCAGAGTTTTGGCCCATGTACTTACCTGTAATATTTTTTTGACTCTAACAATTATGCTCTGTGTGTTCATAAAAGCTTTTCTTTAATATGTGAGAAAGCAGTTAGCAAACAGCCCCCTGAAAATGTCATATGATAAATATTACTGGTTTATTTCACAAAACAGCTGAGGTACTTTAATGCTCTGAGGTGGCCAGGTGAGATCTCCCTGCTCCATTTCAGTATAATATTGCTTTTCTCTTGAGCAGCAAAACCCTAAGAACTATTATGAATAAAAAAAAGAGAATTAACATTGATTAAGTGCTTTGTGCTCTTACCTGTTGGCCCAGTAGCATTTGGCTTTCACATATATTCTCATGATAACATAGATCAGTCTCTCTACCATCCTTCATGCATCTGCTGAACCCAATACTCTGTCCTTTTTTCAAGACTTCAAATCTTTGGAGCTGGATCATGAATGAGAATCTCATGAGCTAGTTGGGGTAAGAAGTTGATAATTTAAATATCAAATATAAAAGTCTTAGCCAAAGTCAGATGGCATGTTAGCAGAAACATTATTTTGTATCTATCTGGGTTAAAAATCATCAAAATAATGTTTCCACTAACATGCCATCTGACTTTGGCTAAGACTTTTATATTCACTGGGATTATTTAAATAAGAGAATCTCATTATAAGATTGGACTTTAGAAGGAAAGGGAATATACTAAGATTTAGAGGTTTACTGTATCCTATGATTTTTATTATTGAGATAATAAAAACCATTTGGAGAAGGTGATAATGTAAGTAATGTTACCAGCAACATATTTTGCTAGAGTGTTTTCAGAATTTCTCTTTCAATTTTTTTTTTTTTTTTTTAATCTTAAGCACACTTCTATTATGGACTGTGGTGGCTTCCTGGAGCTAATTTTAAGGTTCAAAAAAGTTGTATTTCAGGTGTCTGTTAAAAAAGACATAAGAGTTTGAGATTTTAAAAACTGGTTATATTTGGTTCTTCTGTAGGAGTGGAACTATTCAAGAGAGGTGTACTCAAGGAGTATGGTGTGAAAGTCCTGGGGACCTCAGTTGAATCCATTATGGCCACGGAAGACAGGCAGCTGTTCTCAGACAAACTAAATGAAATTAATGAAAAGATTGCTCCAAGCTTTGCAGTGGAATCAGTAAGGAATCTTTGTTCTGGAGAAACAAGGCCATTATTTGTCTTATGTTATAGGGATAGTTAAATTATTATATTTGCATGTATTATCTTCCAGAAATGTGTTAGTACCTCAGAAACTTTGTGTATTAAGCAGCATTCCATGCTGAAATATTTGAGATAGGTATTAATATTTTATGAAAAGGGAAGCAGAAGCCCAGAGACGAAGTGGTTTATCAGTGGTTGGGTGCCATTGAATATCACATCTCCTGAAGTAAAGCAAAGAGCCATGTCAACGTACAAAGCCAAAGTGATTTTTTACTTTCTGGGACCTGTTACATATCTTGTATGTGCAAATGACCTGCAAGTGGGGAATGATGGGATTGAAATTTTCTTGTTAGAATGGAATGAACATTTAAAAATGAAATCATCTAGAAAAAGCCACTGGATCTAATCAATGAGATTCATGACTAAGAAACTTGTGGCTTAGATGTTTAGAGAGGAAAGATGATTTCTTTTTCTTGTTAATTATTTTCAACTGTAGCCTGTGCCTACTGATAGGCTTTTATAAGGCACCAAGGTAAAGTTGGTTTGCTATATATCTGTTTTTGTCCCTGACTTTATTCCTGATTTCAGACATGTGGTCAATGAAGTGGGGGTTCTGAGGCAGTTTTTGATGCAACGTTCTCATTGCAAAAGTAGGCAAATTCTTAGGGAAAAGGGCAAGTACTCCTGGGACAACTAAAATGGACCACGCACATTTCAGAAAAGAATGCTACCAAGTATATACTATGTTGCAGAGCTGTCAGTCAGGAATAGTCCCAGGATAGCTGTCCTGAACATTTGGAAAGCTCCTGCCATACATTTATTCTTTCATTGCCAGATTTAATTATGTCCTTGCTTCCTCAGGATGAGAAACGGGCATATGGGAAAGGTGTAATTACATTCCCATTGGTAGTGTAATAATATTCCATGACAGGAAAATATAGCCACCATATGTTGTATTCTGTAAGTTAAAAAAAAACAACAAAACCCAAGCTTCTGGGACTACTCTCTGACTAAACTTGAAAAATGAAAACTCTTTTTCTATACAGTATTCCTAATGGCTTATTGCAGTAATATCAAGTTCACTTTGGCAGTAGAAAACCTCATATCATTAAGAGATTAAGACTTTTAAATTGAATTAAAAAATTCAATATGGCTCCCATTCTCAAATTCATAATGATTATTTCAGTTTGGGCCATTGTTTCATTTTTTTATATGACAGAACAAAATTTACAACAAAAAGGTAAATGAAAGTCTTTGCTGCATATTAAAAAAAATCCTAGGATTTTACTTTAAATTTGTAAAACCACACTTGTTTTTTAGAAGGAAATGAAAGAATAATAACAGCATTTCTGTAGTCATTCTTCCCAAAGAAACTGACTTACCTGAATTGCTATACTCTCTTGGTGTGGTCTTTTCTGCTAGTGTGGTCAACTTTTAAGACTTTGACTCTTTCTTGTTCCTAGATCGAGGATGCTCTAAAAGCAGCAGACACCATTGGCTACCCAGTGATGATCCGTTCTGCCTATGCCCTGGGTGGGTTAGGCTCCGGCATCTGTCCCACTAAGGAGATCTTACTGGACCTCAGTACAAAGGTTTGTATCTTCACAGACCAAATTCTTACCAACCAAGAAAACAGATTTGATATGCCCTTTCAGTTAGAGAAAGTTATGTAGATGAGAAATGACCTTTTCTCTATTACTAAACCACTGTCATGTTTTCTAAAAATGTTATCCAAAAGATGGTATCTTTGGAAGGGAAATGCAGTGCAGTTATTTACATTGGAACACAGCATTAATCCAGAAGGTACTAGTGAAAGGGATGGTCACTCTGACTATCGGTGATCATGCTAACTGATGATGGTCACTCCATCTTTACTGTACTATTTGATTTGGGTGGCATAAACTCAATTCAATTCCATCTCCTTCTGTTTCAGAATCTGCTCCCAAATACCCATCATGCTAAAATATATTTTAGTGATTGAAAAGGTGAATGTAATGTCCCATTTTCTATTATTTTTTGAAATAATATGGCACGGATGACACCTAAAGTGAAACAAAACACATTGAGTAGTTTGGCTTTCCCTCAAAGTCAGGTGTTTAAAATATATACAATATAAACCTCTTGGTATCATAAAGGAATGATCTCTCTCTGCCAACTGCTGCACACTCATCTAAGGAAAAGTGAGATTTGAGTTTTCAAAATTTATGTTCTATCAAAATAATTTTAATGTATTACTGAATAGTTCATAAGTATTAAAAAGAAAATTAAGATGTGTTCCAAAAAAATAATTAGACATTATCAAAGAAAGCATGCTCCACAAAAGCAAAGAATTTTGCCCATGCTCTCTCCTTACCAAATAGAACAATGCCTGGTGGTGTGTGGTCTCAGTGATTGCCGGCTGAATGAATGAATATGTGTAGAGCCAAGAGGCCCATGTACCTTGATGGTTGTAGGCGTGAATCTGACAGGATTAGTATAAGAGTTACTTTGGGGAGTGCTGAGTAAATACCAAGCACAACTTCTATCTGTCATTATTTACTCTTTAGAGTGAAACAAAATGAGGCCCTTGAATTGTCATAGGATTTTGAGAACAGATAAATAAAATTAAATATATTTAAACATCTATAATGACAAACTTGTTATCATGTTATCAACTTGTATTTAGTGTTTCTAAAGTTGCCAAAACAAACCCCCCCCCCAAAAGG
This sequence comes from Taxidea taxus jeffersonii, assembly GCA_003697995.1. NCBI lineage: Eukaryota > Metazoa > Chordata > Mammalia > Carnivora > Mustelidae > Taxidea > Taxidea taxus. Next base: position 102,146 of record ML109543.1, on the reverse strand, counting down.
AAGATATATCAATATAAATATTTCTTGTTTCCATTCTGGAGATATGAATCATGTATTTAAAGAAAAGACATGTTTACAGAGGCATTTTTTTCCCCTGGTATATTAGATGTTCCCAATATTTTCAATACTAGTATTCATGGATACTTATTCTCTATTAAAAAATGTATTTTTACAGTGTAAAGTTTCTGAATACTGAATTGTCTAAAAAGGTTTACAATGAAAACAATTTCAAAATGGGATAGTTTTTAACTATTTAAATTCCTTAAAATAATAATAAGGCATTGGATTTTTTTTTTTGAAAAACATAGCTTTTCCCTTCAAATAATTATTTTTATCGTTAATTCCTAAACTACTCTTTATTCTCTTGAGATTATATTTAGCACCTTTTGAAGTAGCATTAACTCATCTAGGTCTCAAAATTAGTCTTTGTATAAAATCTGAGACTGGAAAGAAGGAAGTTGAGACAACAGGTGGATTTGATCTCAACTGTCCTGGTATCCCAACATCCAGCCTAGTCCATTAGAATGCAGAGGGCTTTCCCCAATCCATACCCTTTGTTTCCCAGACTTCCTCTTTTAGCATGCAATCCTAATGACAGATGAATCATTATTAAATTGTTCATGCTGGCTACAGAGTTTTCTAACCACTTTGAAAACCTCATCATCAGGCAGCTGTGGGGACAAAAGTCTCACATTTTCAGTTGCACATGGGGGAGCTTGTAGTGTTGACTGAGGTTAAAAAGATAGTGTTGAGACACATTAAACACACACACGCACACACACACACACACACACACACCCAACTAACATTGAGTTATTTCATTATACTTCCTGCTAATAATTAGAAAAAATTCAAAGTACATTCCCAATTGCTTTCTCTTCCTTTCTCGCTGCTGTTGCAAATCAAAAATAATACAAGACAAAGGGGGCCATTTCTGTCTTGGATATTCAGACACTAAATGTCCTAAGGTCAGAGACAGCATCTTTCATATTTTGGGTTCAGTATTCTACCCACCAGTGGGTACTCAATAAATACGAAATGATAATTATACTAATTCATATCTGTTTAATCAGGCACACATGATATATGACTCAGGGTATTTAAGCACTTAGGTGGTGATTAACCATAATAATAGTTGCATATGATTCTTCTAATTCCCAAGTTTCGTATGCCATCTTGGCTAACTGTTTACAACCATCATTATCTCCTTTCTTCTCCTCATCAACATCAACTGACTTTTATTGTGCATGTCACTGTACAAAGCACTCTCAGCTATTTTAGAGAAAACCAGAGTCTTTAGACTTATTTTTCTATATTTATTCGCACTTATCACATTTTCTGGTTTTACAGAAGCCTTGCTGCTGAAATAATTCCATTTCCCTCTGCCTGATTGCTCAATTATTTTCTCTTTTTCCTAAATTAGTTTGATTTAATGTCATATCAGCACTTTGAATGGCAAGCCTCAATAATGTAAATCAAGCACATTCACTGCAGGATGCTATTCCTAGTACCTCACTGATTTTCTGACACATTGTGCCTTCTGGAGCATAGAGGAGGACAGAGACTAGGCTTCAGACTTCGATGCTGACCAGGATTTAGGCCAGGGCATTTTGCCAAATATCCATGTCTAAACCAGTGCCTTTTCTTACTCTATGATGTCTCTTGTCACCAATTTCTAGGCCTTTGCTATGACCAACCAGATTCTGGTGGAGAGGTCAGTGACAGGTTGGAAAGAAATAGAATTTGAAGTGGTCCGAGATGCTGATGACAATTGTGTCACTGTCTGTAGCATGGAAAATGTCGATGCCATGGGTGTTCATACAGGTAGGCAAAGAATATTCAGGAATTATAGTAATGCCTTCAGTTCATGCTTCTGATGACCCATAGATCTTTATTAAGTTCTTTTCTTTAAATTACTATCCTTAGCTGACAGACTAGTGATAAAATTTTACACAAAATAGTAATTCATAGTACTGAAAATAACCTCACGTTAATTTTGATCTTCTCAAAAACCCTGTGAAGTAAGGCAGGTATTATCCTGATTTCATTTGATGAAGAGGTTAAATGTAAGGAATGTAGCGGGGATAAAATCTGTAAGACTTGCTATTGAAAAGTAAGAAATGAGGTTAATAAGGCTCAAATCAGATGAGGATATTAGTTACCAAGTGAATGAAAAGAAAAATAGCCACAAGTCATAGAAATAGGAGAAATAAGTTTTTTAGGAAGAAGAACTAGTTAAATGAGAGGGCAAAAATGATGACTTAGGATTTAGAAATGCTAACTTTGAGGCATGGGTGTAATTCTCAAGAAGAGAGTTGATAATATGGAGCTGGAATTCAAGAAATGGGGGTACAAATAAAGAAGTTGATAAAAGTCATGGGAGTCATTGGTATGAAGGCCATAACTGAAGCTGGAAGCATAGACTATGCCCTATTCAAAGGCATAGTTATAGAAAGAAAGACAATAGGGTCAGGGCTGAACTTGGGAACTGTTTAGATTTACAGGGCATAAGTAAGGAGAGGGGTTAGTGTGGAAGAGAAGGAAGGGAGTGATAGGAAGAAAACCAGGATGGTACACAAGTAAGCCAACACAAGAAAATATTTCATAAAAGAGCTTTGGTTTTGGCCTTATCAAATGTGAAATGTCAAGAATTAGGAATTTAATGCAGGTTTTTAGATGCTCAAGAGGACAGTTTTAGTGCAGAGTTGTTTATGGGAGCCATATTGAAAAGAACTATATGGCAATGAGGGATACCCAGAACTGGGAAACTTTCAAGAAGTTTAGTCAGGTAAAGAATAAAGAGATGTTCTTCTGATTGGCAGTGTAGGGGGCAGGGCTTCTTGAGCCAGGAGAAATCTGAGCATGTTTGTGGGCAGGAGGGATGGTGACTAAAGATTAAGAGATTGAATATACAAGGGCTATGATTAGAGAGGGGTAAGACAATGGAAAGGGATGAGATGTGGAAAACAGAGGGATGAGCCAGTCTGAGTGAAGAGGAGATGATCATTTATAGAAGGGAGAACCTGAGAGAGAGAGATTTTGAGATGAAGAGTTTGATTGAAGATTGAAGAAGTTAATGTCAATCTAGTCAGTAGATGACTGAGGCCTTGATAGCTAGATGAACTGGGGAGAGGTTAGAGGGATTCCTGTCAATAATCTGTCAGAGTAATACAGGCAAAACAAGAATCAGAAGGAAGAGTATTTGCTGTGCCTTATATGTACCCCATTGAGACAGTTATTTTCCCAACAGTCCCTTAGACTGATCTGTGTCTTGTATCACACAAATAGATTTAAGTCACTAAAGTTAGTTATTCAGATATGGTACCAAATAACAAGTGTTGCTCGATGTACAGGTGATTCAGTTGTCGTGGCCCCTGCCCAGACCCTCTCCAATGCAGAGTTTCAGATGTTGAGACGTACTTCAATCAATGTTGTTCGCCACCTGGGCATTGTGGGTGAATGCAACATTCAGTTTGCCCTGCATCCTACCTCAATGGAATACTGCATCATTGAAGTGAATGCCAGATTGTCCCGAAGCTCTGCCCTGGCCTCAAAGGCCACTGGGTAAGATCAGAATGATTGACCGTGTGTTTGCAGATTCTTCACAGATATTTTTGGAAAACTGACAGCTAGTGGAAGACTGAGCTGCATTTATAAGCTACAGTCCCCATTTCTGTATGCTGGCTGCAAATCATTTAGGACCCTAAGGACATGGTTATTAATGAGCTTGCTGCCAGATTGAGGCAAATGATATTGCTAGCTGGCTTTGTTTGCTGGCTAATCATAAACTAATCAAAATCTGGGTGGTCAAAGCAGGCTGCAAAAAATCTGCTTCCTAATTACACTTTGCAGATATTGTTAAAAAGTGAAAATTAATTCTCAGTTTTAGTTCTCAACTGGTTTCTTCAGGTATATAGTAAATGGTAGGCAAATAGTATAGTTCACTTGATTCAAACATTCAATAAATTGTTTTATTTTAGCAAAACTCCACAGGACCAAACATTGTAGGGTTTTTCTATAGATAAATATTGCAACCAAATAAATGAATTTGCTACCCATTTAAAAACTGCCAGTGAGCATAATTGGAGGGAACATTAACTAGTACTTCTTTCTATAAATATACTTAGCACGTGGCATTTAAATTACATGGCATTTTTGCTTAATAAGGCTTCACAGTGCTGCGTGGAGTGGCAGTAAAGTGTTGCCCTCAGCAAGAGTCAGGAGACCTGTGTTCTCTTTCCAATTCTCCTATTGACTTTGGACACATCATTTATTGTCTCTATCAATTTCCTCATCTGTCAGATGGGGGAGATATATTAAAGAATCATATGTAATCCTACAGTTCTATGAATTATTTCCTCAAATATAATCACCAAAACTATCCAGTTAATTTACTAGAGTGTTAGTTTTGTAAGGAGTCCCAAGCTCAGAAATAATTTGGAGACAAAGCAAGGACCTAAGCTTGCAATGACTACATTTTCTGACCATTGCATATCCCATAATAGCAGCTAACTCTACTGTCTTCCTAGGTGCAGACATCTATATATCTTTTCAAAATAATATTTTGCAGATTTTTATCTTAGCGGAGGTTCTACAAAAGTGAGCACCTTATCAAGGAAGTCATTGATTTTGGATTAAAGAAGTGAAGGTTGGCAGCTGTTGCCCTGAATGTCAGGCATAGAGAGTGAATTCTTTTGTGATCCGTGCCTCTCTACTTTATCATGACTCACATTATTTTATAAGTGGCTATTAAGTCTTCATAAGAGTTCAGAACAGAGAACCAGATGTGTTTTACATACTGATGTGGAATAATACAAGAATTTCTAAGACCAGTTTATGTCTTGGGCTGCTTTTAATGCTCATTGCTGAAAGAAAAAAAAAATCTCTTCTTTTATAGCTACCCACTGGCATTCATTGCTGCAAAGATTGCCCTAGGAATCCCACTTCCAGAAATCAAGAATGTTGTATCAGGGAAAACATCAGCCTGCTTTGAACCTAGCCTGGATTATATGGTTACTAAGATTCCTCGCTGGGATCTTGATCGTTTTCATGGAACGTCTAGCCGAATTGGTAGCTCTATGAAAAGTGTGGGAGAGGTGAGTCCTTGGTTTACTTTTCTATTTATTCTTATTCTCAGCTATTTTGTCACATATTTAATATCCTTGAAAGCCTTCAGGTTTCCTGGATACTGGATTCTTGATTAGAGGATATATGGGTATATATCTTATATACCCATATAAAATACATGAGGATATATTTCATTTCCTCCATGGTGTTTCAACATCTCTTTGACTATTAACATAAGATATTTGTTACATGACCACTTAATGGATCTTAAAAGCTTCTAATTAAAAGGAGAGGCTATATATGTGGGTGTATAATATATTTACACCTATGAAAAATGTATTTTCATAAATAATTGAGCTATAATGTAAACAAATCTAGAAAATAACATGATATAAAATGGTATACCAAAAAGATCACTGTACTGAGATTAAGAATTTAATTTTAATCTGTTCACACAAACTGTGGCTTTGCCCTCCTTAGGCCTCACTTTCTACATGTCTAAAAGGAAGGGGCTGGACTAGAAGATCCATGTCCCACCTCGCTGTAAAGTTTAAAATTGGGATATGAAGCCCTCTTTGATTATATTGAAATGGTCTAAGCTTTTAGGGGCTTTAGATTTTTCATAATTTCCCTTTTTATAGTATTTGAAATTAAAATTAGCTTTTGATTAATCCAGGTTCAAAGATGGAGTCTCCTCTGTACAAGATGAAAGAAAGGGGTTGAGACCCCAATCTCTGACAGTTACTCTCTTCCCTCCCCCACCAAGGGCTTTATTTCTTCTTGCATCTAGTAGGTTTGGAGAGAGCATGAGCCTTGGAGCCAAATGAGCTTGGGTTTTACTCTTGGTGTTGCCACTTACTAGTTACAGATCTTCACGCGAGACACTGGTCTTGGGTTTTCCATCTGAAAACTGGAAATGATAATACATATCTTGGGGGGTTCTTATAAGGTTTAGGGTTAATGCATATAAATATTTCGTTCTGTCTTTTAAGGTAGATTCATAATGAATCTCCAATAAGTATTGTTGTCATTGTTTCTGGGTAGAATTTTTTAATTACCAGCAGTATGCATGGATCTCAATCTCTATCAATCTATTGACCTATCATCTATTTTATTTTATCTCATCTTTGTCTTTATATGGTCAATGTAGGAGCTCTTTTTTATGCCTAGATATCTAAACTGGTTGGATTACAGAGCAAAGAACTACTTATGACTTCTTGTTCTATATTGGCCTTTATTTGCCCTATATTACAAATTATTGCCTATCCTCAGACTAGCCATTGCAGAAATACATACCACCAATCACAGGAAGTGCAGCTTAAATCCATCAGTAATGCAGGAAAAAAGAGAAAAAAAGAGACATTTTACTGGTCAATCATATTCATGCATGCAAGGGAGTATTATTACTATTTTGGTTTCCTTAGTTTCCAGGATATTAATGCAAGATTTTAAAGTAATAGCAGATAAGGAAAACTTGACCTTTTAAATAAAAAGGCCCTAGTAGTTGTAAACAAAACAAAACAAAACAAAACCAGTAGTCCTTCATAGCTGCTTTAAATCTTATTTTTCCTCTCATGCTTCATGGTGCACAATAGAATTAAAACTCAAATGCCATGGAAAGCTTTGTTGGTAGCTTTTCTGCCAAATAAACCGCTGTTATTTAGTTTATTTTGTGGGAAGTATCCCTTTTCACATTACTTACAGTAAAATTTATAGGCCAAAGAATATGAGATAATTCCTGTAATGTTTTCATTTAAGGCTTATTATCTAAGGGACATTTGTTGTCAGTGACTATTTCCCATCATACATTTAGTTTAACTCAAGTTAGGAAGCATTTCCCGAGTTCTTACTCCATGCAAGATGCAGAATAAGATGTAGATATTTGTTACTGTTATCTGCGGTAAGTTCAGAATACACAAATAGAACCAAATGCAATATGAATTCAACTGTGGTAAAAGTTAAGATACAGTATTTACATATAGGTGCTTTGAGAATGGAGAGGAATAGGGTCAGGGAATAGGGTTAGGGCCATGTCAGTTATTTCAATGAAAAATGGTGAAATTTTCACTTAATGAAGATGAATTTTAATAATATAAAATATTAAAAAGCACAAATTTTGAGCAAACACAGTTATGTACTCCCTTATTATTATATAAGTATGTTAATTTTTCTTTCATTGAACATATTTTACATACCATTATGTACAGTGTACTTACAAATAATTATTTATGGTGAGTTACTTATAGAACCCATTACTTTATGGCCAACTTTTAAATATGTAATACTTATAAACTGTATTAAATATTCTAGAAATATTTTCCTCATTTGATAGGACTGTAAAATATTTCATTCCTGGCAGTCTCTCTCAAGCTTAGGCTAGCAAGTATTAGGACCATGTTGTGTAACCCTTCAAATACCACTATGCCTTGCAAGTTGCCTATCTGAATTGGACTAATATTTTATTTATCTCGGCTCTTGAGAATCTTCCTTACTGCTAATTAAATTGGCAGCAGCATGTAGGGTTATCTGTTTGGCTTTAGTGATCTTTGAATATGTATCTTGTCACACAATTGCCATGAAGTTTTATCAAACCAACACGAATGGGAACCTGGGTCTATTTGAGGAATCATGGAAGTTTAGTAAAGGCAGCATTATCACTGTTATTATTTTAAATTGGAGATCAAAAATGCATAGCAATCTATTATTACATGGAAAGATTCAAAGACAGTGTTTATCCACTGAAAATAACTGGTTAGGCTTGAAGGCAATTTAAGTTTAGTTCTGAGTTGTAACTTGTCCAAATGAAATCACCACATGGTTTTCCTAATTGATTAGTGTACAGTCAGCTGTAAAGATGGTGGGAAAACACATCGAATTTGTCATGGGGAATTTAGACTCCACCTACATTCCAAATCTGAATCTGTCAGTATTCATTACAATTCTGAAGGTTTTATTAATATTAATGCTTAGTTATAAAGAAAGCCAACCTGTCTTGGATTGTGACTGATAACCCATTTGGAAATAGTTCTGTTTTTGTATTAATATATGCCTGGCTTCTCTTTATTTGTTTTCTATTTTAAAGAACATTTGCATAAAAGCAAGATTTTATTAGGAAAGTGTCCATATGTTCTTTCCATGTATTCCTTAGTTTAATATTATGATTCAGAGCAGGTGCAGGCAATTTCCTCAACAGTCTCAGCAAATAAAGGTAAATTCCTGGTGTGGTAGAAGGCTGACCTAATATTGTTAAAGACCCATTCTATCAAAACCATGGAGAAAAGGAGAGAGAAAGAAAAATAACAATAATAACACCTAAATTTCAGTAATATTCTTATATGTTTTGTTCCTACATCTTTTCTGAAGAACATCCATTTCTACTTCTGTTTCAGATTCAAAATATATAAGCTCTTTTTAAAAATACATGTTCTTAAATGTGCATTACAGGTCATGGCTATTGGTCGCACCTTTGAGGAAAGTTTCCAGAAAGCCTTACGAATGTGCCACCCATCTATAGTTGGTTTCACTTCTCGTCTCCCAATGAACAAAGAATGGCCATCCAACATAGATCTCAGAAGAGAGCTGGCTGAACCATCCAGCATCCGTATCTATGCCATTGCTAAGGTAATATGTGATAAGGGGCCCAGAGCGACTGTTTTCTTCAGAATATAGCCAACCTGGACTTTATTTTTTTTTATTTGTTTTTTTTAAAGGATTTTATTTATTTGAGAGAGAGAGAGAGACAGAGATAGCAAGAGAGAGCATGAGCGGGGAGGAGAGAGAGAAGCAGGCTCTCTGCAGAGCAGCAGGTGAACCTGATGTGGGGCTAGGTCCTGGGACTCCGGGATCATGACCTGAGCTGAAGGCAGATGCTTAACCAGCTAAGCCACCCAGGCACCCCGACAACCTGGACTTTAAAGGAAAACGGAAACATAAAATTATTGTGAATTCAGGGATTTGGGGGGAAAATATAATTTTCTTCAGTAGCATTATACTGAAGACTTCTGTGGCTTTTTTCAGATTATTCTATAATTAATGAAATATTACCCCCCTCCTTTAAAAATTTGGTTTGAGGCTGGACTGAAGAACACATTGTAGGTTTAAAGGATGATCACATAGATAAAATGGATTCCTTCCTTTTAGTATATATCTTATCAGTACTCTTAAGTAGGTCTGATTGTATTGACCTGCCATTTCTTATCCCTTGGATTACTTGTTCCTTGAAAATGTATAAAATTGTATTTTAGAAAGGAAGATGCATAAAATAGTATCATTTAGTATACGCTACCTCAAACTTTAAAATAATCTTTATTTGCATCTTTTTCTGTGTTTAAACAACAATGACTATAGAGATCTTCAGTGATTCTAGGCTTTTTTGTGTAATTATTTTATCAGTCTTATTTTTAGAACAAAAAAGCCCCACAGTTCTCACTTCCACCCCCTAGTTCCCTTTTATGCAAATTAAATGCCATATTAATCTCCCTTCATGTTTACTATGCGTAGGGTTTTGAAGTTTCAGCTCATCTGATTTTATAAAAGGTGACTTGGGCAGCTGGGACCTGTCTGGTCAGAAATCCCTGAATGGCTTTTTGACATTTAAGGAAGCTTAGGCATTAATCCTCCAACAGTATCAAACCACCCTGGAGCTACAAAGCCCTGCTGACCGTTTTATACATGCGTGTGTGTGCATGTGGGACAAGTTGATGAAAATATGAATTTTGTCTTTAAAGAGGAAATCTGTCTTTGTAATTTCCCTTTGTAGCAACAGCAAAATGCTGTGAATGATTTTGAACTCACTGCAACTTTCATGTCCATATACCGAGTCCTGCTGAGAGGGGAGAAGGGAAGGGAGTGTTTCCTTCGTTGCATATAATGTATACTCTCCTCACCTTTATGGTTTCTGAATGCAGACTATTAAGTTCCATTGAAATTCTGGCAGATGCTCGTGTCTTTTGATGGACATTTCTCAATATTGAGTTCCATGGTAATAGAGAATTAACATTTTTCGGTGTGGGGGGGGTGATAGCAGTGATGAGAGCTTATTCCAGAGAGTCGTTTCACCTTCTTTATTGTTCTTATTTCAGTCTTTTGTTTAAAAAAAGCATTCCACCATATTCATAAGTGTAGATATACATATGATTTTTTTCTTTCCAGACAAGGGGCAGTAAATGGATTTTTTCCCTTAAGCCTAGTAATCATATTTCTGCCATTTTGAGGGGGATGAAAAGGGAAAGTATTTCCAAGTTCCCGGCAAGGCCGTAAAGCTCAAGCAAATCTCTCATTCTTTTCTAACAGACTTAAAAAGGATGAGATTTCAGGGGAAATGTGTGGAGGTCCTTTGTCGCACAGAGCACCCTCCATACAAGCAAGAAGTGCAGGGTCTGAGGTATAAATTACTGTCTGCCAGAGTGCTGGCAGAAGGAACTGGTTTCTGTTTGTTAGAGGTCATCATTACTGTTCATTGCCCCCGCAACCAGGAACTTGGTGATTTTGACAAAGAGAGTGAGGACTGTGGAGGGCTGAAGGGGAAAAAGAATGAAAGGCGTGAGTAAATCTTCCCTCGCTTTCATGGTCCTTACAAAAGGGCAAGTTGCTCTGAGGCCTGATTTTTGCTGCAGTCTTATTTCAGGATGACTGGATCATCACCTCTTTCGATCCGGGGAGAATACAGGGCATTATTTTTGATTTGGGAAACATTAGAGTAACCTCAAACTTGTTTGGGGTCATTAGGAACTTCATTGTAGCTGTGTGACACGGCAAAGCTGGGGCACCTGAAGATGAGTTGGTAAGACGGGGAGGATCTGGCTTTTAGTTAGACTCCGTGGGTGTGACTGTAGTCGTCCCTCCTCGTAGCGAAACGAATCCAAGATTCTAGGCCCTCTGACAACCCTGAGGTCTCGAGAGTGTGGGATCATGGGAAAACTTCCTCTGCTCTGTAGAAAGTGTCGCTAACTTAAGGTTCTCCCCCTCATAGTGTTGATGGCCAACAGCTAATTAATTGCACCTTTAATCACTTGAGACCGAATACTAAGTCCTTGGGAACCTGGCAATAAACAGGGAGAATTCAACAAAAGAAACATGGGTAGACTTATAAAATGAGCATGTCTTTGAGTATTACCATTAGGTGTCGTCTTACGCTAGTCGACAGAATTATGAGCTGTGCTGTCTCTCAACACTTATAATCATTGTCTCTCTGGTGCTGGAAATCAGTGCAAGCTTAAAGAAAATTAAGCTCCTGGGGTTGAAATGTAACAGCAGAATTACTAGTTACATAAATTTCTTAATGGGATTTAAAAATATAGTGTGCCATTTCTAGAATATGTGGTTTTGGAGTATTATCTGATTATTAATTTTCATTGAGTATAAACATACATCTAAAAATAGTAAAGAAGAAGAGTGGACATCTTTTGAATATCAGGGTTTGGGTTTTGATGTTTATCTCTTCTTTCCATTGCCTTTTCTACTCAGCTTAATGACCCATAGTTGTAATTTTACTTCTGAGAAATTGCTAAAGTAAGCTTGTGGCAAAAGCTGAGCTGCCTATCAGAACAGAAGTTATTGCTACACTGTTTTGGAATATATTAGGATTTTGTAAAATGCCTGTCTTAGCACAAAAGTCATACTAACTGATTCAAAATAATTTTTTGTTTGAAGTCCTCTCTGAGGAAATATTCTAAAGAAATAACAGTAAGCCAGATTTGATCCATAAATTTTCATTGGTTTGTGTGAGTGTGGAATGAGGTAATAAAACTGTGGTATTTGCAAAGGGTAATTTTCCAAAATACAAGTTAAATGATCATTATATCGATTCTAGATTTTCCTACCAATTTGACTTAACTGTAGTTTCAAGATATTCTCTTTAATTCCAAAGAGAGGTACCAAATTTAGGATATAATTAGCAACATGGTTATATAAAAAGCAGGGAAGCAGAGCCTGTCAGGGGGATTTTTCTGAGCACAGACTGCTCTGATTAACTCAAGACACCTCCTCGGCACGCCATTTGTCGATACAGTTGGCAGCGTTGGTAGTTTTATTGGGAGGAACATCAGTGATATAATATTGGTTCCATTCTCAGTCTATGAATAGCTCAAGCTCTCTGAATAACATGGAGAGGAATGGTTGCGATATGTTTTCAACCAAATAAGACACTTATAAAATGTTTGCCAAAGAAAGCATCTCTTCTCCTTTTGGCAGGCCTTGGAAGACAACATGTCCCTTGATGAGATTATGAAGCTCACATCCATTGACAAGTGGTTTTTGTATAAGATGCATGACATTTTAAACATGGAAAAGACACTGAAAGGGCTCAACAGGTAAGGCAGTGTTGTTCTGATTTGCTGCAGATACCTTCTGTGCAGCTTTTGTCTTCCTCTTACCCTTAAGCATTTGGCCAAACTTCTTCAATTCACAATTCTTCAGTGAAGGTCATAGTGCCACGGTTGGTAAGCAGTAGCCATCAAGAAATAGCAGTTCTAGATGTTTACCTTTTGAAAGGTATCTTTTTAACAGTCTTGCACCCCTACCATTGCCATCAAACATAGTGGTATTTTTATTAAGTATTTTGAAGTTACAAAAATTGGTGTACATCTATGAATTCATGTGCTATTTAACTTACCAAAAATAACCTAGATCAAAATGTTATTAATCAATAATACATGAATAATATTCTTATTTTCTATAATATTTTAAGTTCTGAAGTCGGTTTTTCTCTTAATATCAACCTACATATTGTATATTGATGAGCAAATGTATTCCTCTTGCATTCTACTGATATTTTTAACATTGGGACTTCTAGTTCAGTATACAAATAAGCCACATTCAAGTTCTGTTAATAGATTCTTTACCTCTCACTAATTTACATTTTTATCTCCTTCATGGCCAATTTTTAAAATTTCATTTCATGTTTGGAATATTCCGATAACGTCAGTGCTTTAAAATCTACTTCTTTATTTTTCATGAGAAGACCGTTTGTTGGGGCACCTCAGGCTTATGAAATCACAGATAGGTTTTAATCATGGATCTTTGATAAGAGGGACACTTATTACCAATCTGGGAGAGAGAGAGTATAATCCTCTTTAGCTTCTTCCCTTTAAGAAGGTTCAGAAATACACAATTATTGGGAAAAGGTCTCAATTACAAGCTTAGGCATATCTTCAGAGAGAAGAAAATGTTTTGTTTGGGTATGTTATGCTCAAATGATTAGAGTGAATGTAAAAATATTAATCACTTAAAATGTTGAAGACAGTGGAAGTTCTCAAAGCCTTCATTTGTGACGTATGATTGAGTTACTGTGTTTACCTAATCAAGATGCACACGAACTGGGCAGTAATAACACTTGCTTTTCTTTTTGAGCAAAATGAGGTTCTTTTTCATCTGTTGAACAGTTGCCCACAACAAATGCTTGGTTTTGAAAATGGGGGATTCCAGTCTGCCAAAAATGAAACTAGCTGTGGTTGCTTATAAGTCATCCTTCCTAGTGATCACATAAAATGAACACTAGACAGCAAATACGTTAACAATGGAGCCTATACATTCATCTTAGAATTTTGCTGACTTGACGTTTCCTTTCTTTGGTTTACGAGGCCAGCAGAACTTCCATGTTGAATTATAGTCTGTTCTACGGTTTCCAATTTCAGACAACTGATTTCAAATGCCTAGGAAACCACTCCAATTAAACCACAGGAGGGTGCTAGAAACCTACAGTGTGACGGTTGTAGCAGTGGGAGAAACCTGGGGTGAAAAATAGCAGCTGTTGTGATTTAAAATTTTCACTTGATATATTTTCTGATTTTTGGACAAATTCTATGTTTTAATTGAAGAGTTTTTGTTGCAACCAGAAAGCATGTTGAGATTCTAACTAAGTGGAAATAAGTGTGTATTGAGAGTGGAAAAGGTCCTTGGAGGATTAGACCCACTTATTGTTATAGATCACTTATCTTTCTGATTTCCACATTCTCTTACATTTATTTGCTGATAATTTAATGTTTTTAGGTTTCATTTTCTGGCATAAGCACATTTGTAAATAGGCATATTTTCTATTGTCCATAATGATCAACATTAAAAATTTTTATATAAAGCTTTTAAATAATTTAGAATGGTCTAAAACATTATATTTAAAGTCATCTTTTATCTTAAGGACTCCACAGGTGATCCATGGTATTGGTAAACTTAAAGTTTGAACTCACTGTTTTCTGAATGATACTTTACCGTTTAATTCTTCTTATTTTTTTGTTTGGTTTTTGTTTTTGTTTTTGGAGTGTCCTAGATGCACACATAGCAATTTGAAAATGATTGTTATTTAGAAGTATTAAATAAGTTTAAAAAAAAACAACAAAAAACGAATAGATAGCCACTGAAGCCCCCTGTCTCAATCATTGTGTGGTACATAGAGGTCTGAAATTAAATGGATATCATAGCTAATGGAGTGTAAGGGTGTAGGACTTGAGTTTCGTTGTCCTATTTTGGTTAACTTCACCATTACCCTAGATTATGCTGTCTTCTGCTTTTTCTCAGTCTCTACATATCCAAGAAGTCTTAGTCATCAAGGCAGATACTACTCTAACAGTAATAATAACTCTATTTGCAGTTGACATTATATAGCTGAATTATGCATTGCCAGTTTGGAAAAAGTTTATGAAGATCAGTTCTTTTTCATTTACATTTATCTGTGGTTCACTTTATTTCAAAATCTCAACTGTTCCAGCATTGGAAAAGTGGACTTTCCTTGTAGACCCAGGAGGTAACAGTTTGGTGTGATTTGACATGGCCCCCAAATTCTCTTTCCTTGGCATCTCTCTGCTGCCAAGGAAAGGGACCTCTGCTGAGGTCCCTTTGCACTTTTCTAATAGGTCCCCCGGAAAACAGGCACAGCTGGGGGGAAAAGGGAAACTTAAAGAAGGGACAAAGCATAGAATGCCAGATGTGGGTTAAGTTTCACTTGGTTCCTTTCTTGTGTGTTGGAAAGAGCACAGGCTCTGGAGCTAGTCAGATAGATAGGTGTGAAGTTTTCCCAACTGTGGAATTGCACGTGACCTCCCTCCTTTCTCTGGCCTCACATGCTTCCTGCTAATGTCTGCTTGATAGTTTTATTGTGAAGCTTAAACACTATAAATGTAAAGGACACTTGGCACACCGTGAATGCCTAAGAAGGCTTTCCCCATTCCCCCTGAAAATGAAAAAGCTACTTATTAGAATGAAGAGTATTTTGTGATTTCAGAGAGATACATTTAAAGACTATTTTTTAGAGTCACACAATTTGCATTTGCTTGTGTATTTTACAATATGCCATTTCTTAACTTTCTTGATGATGCACTGTCACTTGTTTTAATACCAGATGTATTTTTTCAAAAGAAGCTATGATAGCAAGCAATACAAATGTTATTCTTATCAGAAGATCAATAAACACTCCATTATGCTAATGAGCAAAAATTTCTATTTTACAGTTGTTAATCATGCTAAAATTCTTCTAAAATCCAATAAACATCTTTACTAGCAGAGGATGAGAACATCATTCAGATTGATGGCCAATCTATGATTTGTATTTACATACAGTAATCTGAGATGAAGTTCAGAATTTGACTCCTAAATGGAATATACCCATGTATTTCATATATGTGAATGTCCATAGGCTGGAATGGAGAAAACAAAATAATGTTTGTAATGAGGTTAGCATTATGGA
>ML109543.1:26306-86004 GCA_003697995.1 Taxidea taxus jeffersonii | reverse complement strand
TAATTACCGGGTTTGAGTATCTGCTTATCTTCTGCTTGTGTCTTTTTAATTCTTTTATTTCCTTATTTTGATTTTTGGGTGCTTTGGCTATTTCTGATTGACCTATCAAAATGAATCTGTTGTCCAATTTAGATGCTTAAAAACAGGGGATATGGCCATTGTACAGTTTCCACTATGTAAATATAGGAGGCTTAGATTTGGATCTATTTCTCTATTAATTGTTAATATAAATTCAATTTACTGTGGATTAATGTACAAATTATCCAGTAATCGCTTTTGTCCAATATTCTATAGCCTTCTTTTTTTTACTGCTTTAATTCTGATAATATTCTTTTCCTCCTTCACTGCCACTTACTGCTATATTCAATGCAGTCAGAAAGAGTAAAGTACACTTTTGAGGGGCCCCATTGTCATCTGAACATCACCATGTTCAGTGTGATAAACTGGGTCCACTGTCGAGTGCTGAAAAATCATAGGTGTGCCTACTGCTTAGGAAAACAATCTAGGGCAAACCTGGTGAGTTCCACTTGGGCATTCAAGTGCTAAATTGAGCTCAGTAAAGTTGGCCATTTCCCTGCAGCCACAAACTTCTGGCAGATGTAATAATGCAGGTGTCACCTTAGCTGGAACACTCCCTTTGAATGTCCTCTCCTACACACGTTAGTTTCTATTGGCTTTTTATTTAACTTGCTCATGAGGCATGGCAAAACCAGACAAGAACCTTTTGTGCTTATATTTGATTAAAGTTTTCTTGGGGAAAAGTGTCACCTAAAAGTTGTTAAAAGTTACATATAAGACAGAAAAATATCAGCACCTTGCTTTCTCATGATAATTTGTACTTTCTGATAGAAAAAAACACTGATAATGAAAAATTTTAGTCTTTAAGGGTATCAGATAAAGAAATAATTTAGGGAAAGAAATATATATATATATTTCCTTCTTTATAAAATATAATTGCATGTCATAATTTTGATGATACTTTACTCTGGATATCTGTTTGTGGTACCATTGGTTGTTTTCCCCGCTCCAGTCTGAACTATATACTTAGTGTAGATGTATGTAGCGTATATACGCTACACTACACTACACTACACTGTAGTGTAGATGTATGTAGTGTATATACACTACACTATATACTTAGTGTAGATGAATGTGGGAATGGTGACGACTGGATGCTTTAGCGGAGCCCATTGTCTTGATTTGCAGAAAATGAGTCATGTCCTCTGACCTCACCACCAACTCACACTATATTTCTGAGTCTCAGTTTCTCTCTAGTTAGAAACAAAACAAAATACAACAACACAAAAAAAGCAAACTCCATTCTTACTTTACTGGGAAGCCATTGCAACTAAGATGAATATATACTATGTGTGAAATAATTAACTCTAAAGGAAAACAGTTTTATCAGTTACTACATATTACCATTCTATGGTTTGTCTTTATTCCCTAAACCACTTCTCTAATAAACCACTTCAAGAATACTAAAAATTGGACCTTACATGAGAAAGTTATTTTTTTCTATTTGAAAGAGGAGTATTACTGTGGGAATTTCTATGTCCCTGTGAACTAATGCCAAAAATACATTTTATTTTTAATTTATTTTTATGTTCCATGTGATATGATATTTTATTTGTTGTCATAGATTTAATGGGCCTCCATTAATTTTTTTAACTAACAATTTATTGAATTAGATAGAATTTGTAAGTTTACATCAAATATTTAATGTTCTGAGAACCTTCATTAAATCCACTATTTAAATAGCATTTACAAATGTGTATTTTAAAAGTGTGAAAGAGAACTTGATTCTGGCATTGGCAAAGTAAACGTTTTACTCAAAATGTTTCAGAGTGATATTTAGATAATTCAAGAAATAGATCTGTATTTTGTGTGTATTGATTCTTAAATATTTGATAGTTCAAAAAATCTTAAGTTGATTTAAAATAACATATACTCATAATTTGCATGTACCTATTAATAGTCAAGAATTAATAGATTATCTCTATGTCATTATCTCTGATCGCAACATGATGAGTTATGTATTTACTTGATGACATTTCTCTTTATTAAGAGCTCTTATTGGGCCATATGGTATTTGTTCATCTACTCAGTCATTAGTATTTTTTAGGTACCTACTATGTGCAAGGCTTGGTACTAGGCCAGTGCCATTTGTTGATGGATAATTGTTAGTCATTAACCTGTCTTCATTGGGTTTATAATCTATATTTGAAGGTTAAATATATACATGTGGCTATACAGAAGACAGATACTTTTAACAGACCAAGTAGAGGCAGGAACACAAATCCAGAAAAGTTAAATGGAGGTTAAAAACAAAAGCTCTAAGACCTCTGCATATATTACCTAGAGTACCTAGAAGGTGTGCCTCCCTACCTCATATTTTATAAATGAAACAATGGCTAAGATGTTTAAGTAAACTTTTCCAGATTTCAGAGGTAGTGCCCATTGGAACCAGGATTTAAGTTCAGGACTTGTGGAATCCAAGGACAGCATATATCCCTTCAATATACCCCTCAAATAAATCCTTCAATATATCCCAATGCCAGGGGAGCCAAGAAAAGAGAAATTTTAAAACAGAATAAACAAAATCAGAAGACACTGTCAACAATATTGTGTGGTTTAGGGTGAGTAGAGAGTGAGAGAATTGAGCAAGTCTGCCAAATTTGATGATCTAGAGGAAAGAGCAGGAGTAGACTCTAAGGACCAAATATGCAAGAAAAGAGAGGAAGTCGGTAAATGGATGAATTTTACTTAGGAAACAACAAATCACATTTGCTCTTATTTTGTTATGTTTCTACTATGTTTCATAAAAGTGAGAATCTTACTGTAAAGAAATTAAGTCTATGAACAGAAATTAAAGTGGATATTATCTACCTATTTGTTCAATGTAGGTAGTAGTTGGAAGCACATAGTTTCATTTCAGTGTTCTGTAATTATTTGATGCGTGTGGGTACCATCCTCCAATTAAATTGTAAATTCCATTAAGGCAAATTGCAAATATCATGTCTTAATAGACTTTTATTATAAGCTTTTCTTAAGAGCTTTTGCTGATTTGTGTGAACACAGAATAAAGTTCACTATGCTAAGGTATAGCTTCAGCTCTGAAACAGATACAAATGGCTTCCAATTCTTTATTGGTCATATATTTTCTTGGGCATTGGCAGACAGTGTCTTCCATCAAGCAAAAACTCAAAAATATTTGTGTGATAATATGCCCATTAAATAAATGAATAAATATTCTTGGTAGAAAGTGAAAATCAGAATTTCTTAGTCATGATAAAGGAGAGAAATTGGAAAATACATTTATAGTTCCTGGTTGTCTCAAGAGACCCACAGAATGATTACCTGAAAAATATATAGTCCAAGATACAAATTCACTGTGTTGGAAGACATTGTAAATCAGCATCTCCACATTTTCATTTTTTTAAAGTGACTATATATCTACTGATAAGGTAGGAAGACTTTTGAATAAACTGCTTTCTAATAAAAGGGGATTTATCTAAGTGTTTTAAAGTATCAAATGGAGACATATATATTGGAAGCATTATAATACCTACATATGCATTATAAAATCTATATTCCCTGTTGACAACAAGCCAAAATTTTTATATTTTTTTATTAAAAACAAAAAACTATCCAGGTTTTCCAAATTGCAGACTTTCTTAAAAGTTGTTGTGAGAAACGTTCACTAATATTTACAAATGTAGTGAAGGTTCTAATTTAATTAACCAGTGGAGAAGGTTAGGGCAAAAAAGGTATATTATTTATAAGAGATCTATATTTCTCTGCTGACCTTAAGGTGTATTTCTGTTATAATAGAGTGGGAAATATCACTATTCTATTTTTGTGGATGGTGAAACTGAGTCAAATTGAGGTGTGTGTCATGCTTTCTGTCACAGCAGTCAGAGGAAAGTAAGGAATCTAGCCCAGGGCTTCTGCCTGCAGTTCTAGTCACTAACCCTTTTCAAAGCTTCTTTTTAGAGATATGACTTTTAAATCAGACAGCTGGTGATCAGTTCCTCCTTAGCTGTCAAGTTGTGAGCTGTGTGTTTTCCTGCCTGAATTCTTGACCCCACTTAGAGCAGAAGCATTGTAAGGGATGTGCCCTTCTCTGGAACTCTTGTGGGGGAAACACAGGGGCCTGGCAGAGAGAAAGCCCTGGCGAGTCACCTTTAAAAGATCTAAGCAGAATTTTCAAGGGTATGGAGAGCTGGGATAAGGGTTTTCCTTTCATGTTTTGCCATATTTCAAATAGAAGACAGTCTATATACAGGCATTCATACATAACACATATATTTTTTCTTTAAATAAGATGTGAACACCTTATCCTCCATGTTAATGCAGGTCAGTAAAAAATCTCTTGAAGTGTACAATGGAGAATACATTTACACTAAATAGTCTTCCTCAGCTGTAGTTACAGAAGCTAGATAATCACTCATTGACCCCCAGAATTTTTTCACCTGCCCATTCATACCTGAAGTGTCTTTATGGTGGCATAGAGCCCCTGAGGCCGGCCTTGGAGGTGAAATGCACAATTTCTGTCCTGAGGAGTATAAGGTAGTGGCCATGCCTCCCCACGGTGTAGAAAATGCTTGGATGCACCTGCTCTCCAGAAGATCAGTTGTGATTTGCAAGGAGAGCGGAGTATGTTGGCCTTCATGTCATGGGAGAGCTACAGGAATGTGGCAGAAGAGAGGAAATGCCTGAGAAATGCTGAGGTGATGGGGCCACATTTAAATGACTTACCAGTTTTGTTCTGATGAATTGCTCCTCCTGCTTCTCTTCCTCCTTCTCTCACTCTTTCTCCTCCCTTGTGCCTGCGCTCTTCCCCTTCTTCCTCATCCCCTGGCAACTGCATTTGTGAAGCACTTATTTACCTGCTTGGCATTGTGCCAAACACTTCACGGATTTATCATTTTGTCTGATTGATATGATTGTTTTCTCAGTAGAGTTGGTGCCTGACTGTAGATTTGGCCAGTGGTATTTACTTAGGGTTGAAATAGGTGGTTAGACACTCTTTGCCAATGACACATAATGATGATAAAGTAACGGCCATCACCTCAGTGTGAACATGGCCGTGATGATGTTACACATACTGCTTCAAACCCTCCCCTACCTAACCCTACCGACCTACCTTACCCTACCTAGCCCTTCCCTACCTAGCCCTCCCCAAACTAGCCTACTCTTTAGCTGATGGACTGATATAATTGACCATCTAGGCAGCTTGAAGGGAGAGCTACTCAATTTGCTCTTGAGTATATAGTCATTAGCATGAAGTAAATGAGAATTTTTGCTGTCCAGGGTGTTAATATTTATTTTGATGTCTTCTTCTGGAAAACACTCAGTGATAAAAATTTTTGATTTCCATGTAGGTAGTAATCCTTAAATTAACAGATCTAATGTGATATGTTATCAGGAATTTAAAACTAGAATTTTTCCATGTCCTCCTAGAAGTGACTTTCTTTTTTATCCCCCCCTTTCTAGAAAGGGCTTACTTTTGCTCATTCAAGAACTAAAAAATTGGTCAAAAATTATTCCTATGTATGTTGCATTTAGCAAGAAAAAAGTCTATGCAGCGGTTATCAGTAGATAAGCTTCAGTTAAGTAATTTATTTTAACAAGATTCTAAGTAATAGTTTTTAGAAATCAAAGGTTATATATATATATTTTTTAATTTTTTAAAAAAGATTTTATTTATTTATCAGAGAGAGAGCGAACGAGCACAGGCAGACAGAGTGGCAGGCAGAGGCAGAGGGAGAAGCAGGCTCCCTGCCGAGCAAGGAGCCCGATGTGGGACTCGATCCTAGGACGCTGGGATCATGACCTGAGCTGAAGGCAGCTGCTTAACCAACTGAGCCACCCAGGCATCCCAAGAAGGTTATATGTTGAAAATTATACTGTTGTTGCTTGGAACAACACATCTGGTAGGTGGAAAACTACTCTGTGGAAACATGACTTTCTTTAAACAAAGATCATGGAGAGGTTGTAAAATATAGGACTTCCAAATAAATTTATTTGTGAAAGAACAGATTTTATAACATTAAAGAATGCTCACTTAATCTCAGTTTTCTACTAAGGACTTATACAGCATTTGTTTTTGTTGGATTTAAATTCTGGACATATAAGAAACCTATATTTTGGGAAAAGCCAGGATTTTCCTTACTGAATGCATCTTAATTTGGGGGAAAGGACCTATTGAATGGTTTTAAAATTATAAATAAATTTATTAATCAGAAGTAAGAGAAGCAGTATTCTACGGTATGCACCTTGCCCTTTAGTTCAATCTGATCAGGTGGAAGTTGTTTGGTAAAAACATGCTTTTTTGAATGTAACAAAACACTTTCTTACACAATTATAGACATGACTGACTACTGTGACGGGGTGCTTTCTGTTTGTTTTTCATTATTACCAAATCTATGGCAGAGCAAGAGAGAGTCACAGCATTTTCAGCTAGGAATCAGTGAGATATAAAATGTGATTTATTATGGCTCAGAAATTACAATTAACTTAACCTATATTAGGTCATTTTCCCTATTATTATTACTTGGTATTCATAGACAATAATCACAATACTATAATCAGTATTATATAAGTTGTTCTTACCAGATTGAAAATAATACAATAATAATTCTAGATTACTGGGATCACTAAAGATTGGTTAAAAAATGAATGTTAAGATTCATGGATTAAAAATTGCCTGCTTAAAAAATATCTACAGTATCATTTGCTCATAAGCTTTTCTTCTTTGTTTGATTCTGTTGTTTTTATTAGCCTTTAAGGTGAAATACAGTTTTAAGTGTCTGGTCCCTTGAAAGTCAACACTGGTAAGATTGTAGCATATTGCAGTAGTGCCAAGTGGACCTAGATCCTCACAGATAATTTTCATGCTGGTGTGCTTTCCCATGAACATTGGATCATTGGGTATTGTTTGCCCTGTAGATGAGAGGTAAAGATCAAGGTGTTCTTTAGTTCCTCCAAAGACCTCACGGCTGTACAGTAACAAAGCATCGTGCTTTGAAGAATTAAGAGAAAATAGCGGTATTTACCCAATTGCCTACATCTCGTCCTTCGCTTTTCTAAACACTGCTTTTCAAAAACGTCTTTTGCATTTCTCTTAAGGAAAGAGGTAATGACCTCTCTCCTTGAAAGAAAAAAAAAAAAGATGAGAAGACAAATAACTTTTCCCCTGCTTGCATTATTGGGATTGGGTCATGGTCTTGAAACTGCAAAATGTCAAAAAGAATCCCTGAAGCCATGCAAGAGTCAGGGGAGAGGCTGACTGGGGGGTCTCAGGGCAGAGAACATGAATCTTACTCTTTTTTCCGTCCTTATTAAAGCAGGTGTCATTGCTGAGGGTCAGGCCCTCGTGCTTTTCTCAGCTTCTGCCTTTTCGGGGATTTTTTAAAAGGAAGACAGTAATAAAATCGCAAGCCCATCCATCCCATAAGCGTAGGCCAAGTGGAGTGCTCATTTTCGCATTAGAGTTTGTGCAATCTGGAGAGAAATTTGTTTAGTATTACTTGTGAGTTGGTGGATCAGATAAAAGCCAGTCAAGTGGAAGAGAGGACTGTGTGAAGTGTGCTGGCTCCCTTGGTAATTGCCATGCTGCCGGCGTTCCTCCAGTCGGTTAATAGATTTCCCCAGCTCCTCTACGCCAGGTGAAAATTTCCTCATTAAGGGGAATTTATTCCATTTCCTTTTATCATTTATTATTGAAGACTAAGTGTGAGTGGAGGAAGTTGCGGAGATGACAGGGTAGAATTTTAAACAACAACAACAAAATCTACGTTGGAAGTCGGAGAGAGACAGGAGAAAGGCTCGTATTGTTTATAAAACCAGAGAACACACAAGAGACTTTCTGCCGTAGAAGCTGAGCCCTGCTGTCTAACCGTTAAAAGATTATGGCAGAGTGTGTAAAAGTCTGATTGTCTGTTTTTAAGGTGTTTTTTCCCCCTCCAAAAATTTCAGAACTGTCATTTTGAGCTGCTAAGTAGAGAGGAACTGAAGATTATGAAAAGGCCAACATCACAGCTATCTGGTGTTTCTTTGTGTTATTGTTTAGCTTCTTTTATGCAATGAGGGAAGTGTAACCTTTGCAGAGTTTGCCCCTCAACTCTGAAGGCAAGGAAAGCTGGGAGGGGAGAGAAGAGTTACATATATGGCATGTTTCTGAGAATGCAGTGAAGATCAACAGAAACATACCAAATAACAGACAGATAATTTATTGCACATATTTTAAAACTGTGTGCTTTTATGCAATATGCTCCGTTCAGCTGATTACCTTCTTGCTTGGTATAATGCTCCATTGATTTACAATATAATATAAATGGAGCATTCCCTATTGAGGCTTCAGAAGGCGGTTTGGAATCACCAACTCAGCATTTAAATTTCTTTTAGCAATTATTCTATTTGAGTTTGTTCCAAATTAAGGTTTTTATTTTCCTTTGGAAAAAGAGAAATAGTATAGCCCTGTCCCTAAAATAAGCTTTCATCTAACTTGATTTCTTTAAAAAAAAAAAGAAAAGTCTCCCTCTGATGGAAGTTCTTTTTAGCGGACAAAATGGAGGCCAGCCCAACGTGGGCTGATAAAGGTGAGGAGCGCGTATCTGAATTCCTACATTGTTAGATGAGCTTTATGTTCACTTAAGATTATTCATCTCGTATTTGACTCTGAAGAGGTTTAACCTTATCTAAATCACTGGCCCAAAGCTAATGAATCGTGTCTTCAAACTGTCTCTTCTTTTATTTTGTTATAATGGGACTCAAAATAAAATTTTGTATTGGAACAAGTAGGGAATAAAGTCAATTTTCTTCCCTGTGTAATGACATGCCCTCCAGCTTTGTGTCAGACAAAAGCAGCAGAAAGAAGGAATGAGGGAAATAGTGAGAGAGGTAACCAGCTTCCTGTCTTGGAGTTCGGGGTACCCCACACAACTAGGGTAGCACTGAATGTGGGAAGGGATCTAATTTACCCGTGTCTTTGTAACTGCTGTGCTGGGTCAGGATCAACATGTATTAAAAAAAAAAAAAAAAGAATCAACATTTATTTTGTCAGTGAGGAGGACTGAAATGCTTTACACTATTTCATGAACATGCCTGAAAAGTAGAAATTAATAACCAGAGAGATTTAAATAAAATACTACAGAAGAGATATCACTTTGAATTTCGTATGAACATGCCTACCCAGTATTTGCATTCAAATTAAAATAGATGAACAGGATTATATTCAGATGCCATTCCAATTTAATACACCCTAATTTTCAAGATGTTAAAAAATGTCCTATTATGCTATTGAGCTAGCTATTTGAAGATTGAGCAAAAGTTAAAAAGTTGTTCTGGGCTTACCAAGAAAATATTCTGGGAATCAGCTTGTAAGCATGCACTCTGCAAGTCTGGCTTGATAACATCTGTTATGGGAATCTCACCTGGTAAGAATTGAGGGAGTGCCTGTGGAGAAGTAAAATTTCAGTCTTATCCTGAAATTCTATCATTTGTGATTAATTATTCTGTGTTACTGTTGCTTTTCTCAGGCATCCCCTTTAAATAATGAAAACTCTCTGGTGTGGAGATGCTGTGGGGAGCAGTAATGATTGAGTTAGTCTTAGTGACAGATAGCTGTCTTTTGCCACCAGAGCTGAGCACAGAAATAATGTACTTTACTTTTTTATGTACAAGGCCAATTCTATCAGTCTTTCTTTCTTTCTTTGCTTGTTGGTAAGAGTCCAATTTTATTTGGTGAGTGGAGGAGGATGATTGCATATTTGCTGGAGATGTCTTTATGTGCTCTATTGAACTCTTTGGTGGAAAATAATAAGAGGAATTATGCATATTTCAGCAACAGAAAAGACTGCACTGCTGAATGTGGACAAAACAAATGCAAATTTATTTCATCCCTAATAGAAATGTGAGGAATCTAAGTGGTTTCTTTTTTTATTTAATACTGTTATTTATAATTTTCATTTAGAGCAATGTAGGAACTTTTGAAGAATTGACTGATATTCCTTATAAGAGGAGATAAAAATAAATCATTCAAGCCAAGGGGAAAAAAACTAAATAGAAAAACATGACCCAAAGAGCTCAAGATGAATATATTACTTCTGGTTATCTTTGGACTTGAAGAACTTGCATTTTTACTAGTCTGTTGTCATAATTACAGGTGTAATGGCTCTTTTCAAGGTGTATTTCCTAAGTGTGTCTGGATTGTTGCTCTATGGGTTAGGATTTAGTCATTTAAGCTAGTGTGGCTGCTGATATAGTAACATAATATGGGTTTTGCCTCAGATAGTTATTGCAATAATAAAGAAATGTCTTACTGAAGATGTTTATTTTTATATTTTTCTTTGACTGCTATTGCACAATTATGGGAAAATGTTCTAGCAAGTAGGTAGAATCTAAGGGTAAGAATTGGCTTAATGTTATATGTACAGTATTTCTCCACCTAACTCAAGCTTCATACTTATGTTTTTAACAAAATTGCAGATCACAGAGAAAATGTGTAGCCTTTCACCATGCAGGTAAACATTAATATGATTTATCTTTCATAAAACTCACGAATATATTTATTTAAAAAGAACATCATGCATAGTTCTAATTGAGAAAAATGGCTTATTTATCAAGTACTTCCACTTCGAGGCTGAATGCGCACTTGCGCATAAACAAATGAGCAATTGATTTAGGAACTTAATCTTGGCAAGAAAAGTGAAAATATACATTTCCAAAACAAATAGCAACAAAATCTTCTGCTTATGCCTCAAATTTTTTCTTTTTTGCAAGAGTAAAGGTAAACACCAGGAATTGGATGTTTCAAAAGCCCTCAGGGTCTCAGCAGTCATCCCTTGGGTAATGCCTTTCCAGACTTCCCTAGTGGCAGCTGGGAGCATTTCCTCCCCGAGCCCCTTGCTTCTCTTGCATACATTTCTCCTCAGCACCTCTCACAGAGCAGCATATCGATGGCTTTTTTTTTTTTAAAGATTTTATTTATTTATTTGATAGAGAGAGAGAGATCATAAGTAGGCAGGGAGAGAGGGGGAAGCAGGCTCCCTGCCATGCAGAGAGCCTGATGTGGGGCTCAATCCCAGGACCCTGAGATCACGACCCAAGCCAAAGGCAGAGGCTTAACCCACTGAGCCCCTATCAATGGCTGTTTGTTTGCCTCCTAATATACTCTGACCTCCCTGAATGTAGAGATTCAATATTTTATCTCTCCATCACTAAAATAAGAGCACAGAAATAAAATAAAATAAAATAGGATAAAAACAGAGAAGGAGGCAAATCACAAGAGACTAACTATAGAGAACAAACTGAGGGCTGCTGGAGGGCAGGTGGGTCAGGGAAGGGATAACTGGGTGATGGGCATTAAGAAGGGCACTTGATGTAATGAGCACTGGGTATTATATGCAGCTGATGAATCACTCACTAAATTCTACCCCTGAAACTAATAATCTACTCTATGCTAACTTAATTTAATTAAAATTCCATTTAAATTGAATTTAAATAAAGAATTAAAAAAAATAAAGTAGGTGGCATAGAGCCTGAGACACAGTGCATGTTCACTAAGTGTTAAAGCACTGATGTAAGAAGGACAGTGGGTGTTGACCCACCTTCACCATTCATAATTTCCTACTAACTACAAATCCTCAGTATCTATTCTACACCTGCCATGCCCATCGTGGTCTCAAATTATTGCAGACGCAGTTACCGTTGCCTACTGTCAACTCCTTCAACCATAGAAAGCTGAACTTTCTTTATGGCTCTGTTCTCATTCTTCTACTGCCATAGTAGGTCTCTACTACATCCACTCACATTGTTATCTCTTTTGTCTGACCTCACACTGCACCACATAGCCTGTCTCTCCATAAAGTGTTTTGAATCGCTCCCTATCATTGCATTGTCTCAAATACTGTTTTGTATCCTCATGAGCAGCATGGCCTAGGTAGGAATTTCTGTGATGATAAAATATTCTGTAATCCACACCACCTAATATAGTAACAGTAATCACTGGCCACATATGGCTGTTGAACACTCGAAATGTGGCTAGTGCAATTGTGAATCTAAAATTTAATTTAAAAAATTTTAAATGAATTAACACTTATAATTTAAATAGTCACATGTGGCTAGTTGCTACCATATTGGACAGCATAGTTCTAGAGCAGGAAGCCCAGTACATTGCACACATAGCACATGACTAATCATACTAAATAATCAGATTACATTCAAGAATTTGACAGAAAAATGTGTTGTTCTGGGAGACTGTTTATCAAATACTTGGGAAGATTAAAAAATAAAAATGAGAATAGAAAAAAAGACATTAAAGATGTTGGGAAGAAATAATGAATTAACTTGAGAGACAGAAGGAAATTTAAGTGCCATAGAAAAAGCAAATTGACTGGGAAGGGGCATAGCTGTAAAAATCCAAACTAGGACTGATATCCAAAAGCCAGAGAACTAGCTATTAAATATACCAGCTTGATTCTCTCTTCTCTAAACTCAGAATATGAATTAATTAAAGAAGATTGAAGAATAGAATGAACAAAATACAATTGATTAAATTCAACTACATTTTATTAGCAGAATTTCAATGAAAATGTTTTATTTATTGTTAGATCTTCTGAGAACATATTGTTGTATTTTAATTTCATTGTATTGACTATCAGACTGTTATAATTGAATTTCATTGTATTGACTATTGCTTGAAATAGTTGGCCCAAGCTATTTAGTTAGTTATACTTTTACAGAAGTATTTTATTCTTCTGTATCTTGGCTCTTTACAAATTGTTTTTTGTATTATCTTTTGTATTACATTTTGAATTCTAGTTATAAGCTGATTTCAATAACTTTGTCTTTTCTACAAAAGCTGTTGAAGTCCAATTTCCCTTATTCATTTAATAAATATTTATTGAATGTTGTCTGTGGACTAACCTGCTAAACTTTGGGAATGAATTGATAAATGAGCCAGATGTATTCTTTGTCATCCTGGAACATGACTCTAGCGGGAAAAAAAGTCAGGTTGGTGAATAAAAGCTAGGAAACATTAAAAATATTGGCAATAGTGACATGCTAAGCGGTATGGTTCCAACTATGCTTCTGCCTCTAAGCAAATGATTCAGTGAAGAGCCCAGAAAGATCTGTGAGTGAGAGCAGACTGAGAAATCTTATGGATGAAACTTGGTACTAGTTGACCTATAAAGAGTGGCTGGGAGTTGGAGAGCAGTTGGGTCGGTTATAGGAATGTCGAAGTCACTACAGTTGAGAGAAACAGCACAAATACAGTCTACACTATGGGTGGGAAATAATCACAGAACGATCTTGTGGACCTAGACAGATATGTAATATTAGTAAATAGAGACAGTTTATGGAGAGTAGACCCAGTCTGATACAATGTTAGGATTCCCAGGTGAAGGTGATTCCTGAAGGTCCTATATATAAAGACCTGGAGAATAAGTCAGACATTAGAGAAGGAGCTACAGATTTGGGAATTATTGATTACTTATAATGCTTGAGCCAATGACAGTGTTTAAATTTAGAGGGAGAGAAAAGGTAGCCAGACCTTTAGGCTTAAATCTGGTAACAAAAGATAGAGACTTGGGGGAGAGGGCACCAGTAGGGTGAGAAGCAACCTTTCAGAACCAGAGGACAATATCTTTAAAGAATGAAACATCAAGTAGGTTATATGTTGACAGGTTGAGGAGAAGACACTTGAGAAAAGTTTCCTAGATTTAGTAAGAGGAAGGTCCATGATTATTTTGAAAGAGGAAGTAAATGCAGAAGCCATTTCTCAGAAAATAAGAGAATAAGGTGTGGAAGTAGGAAACCACATGTTTGAAAAGGTCAGCTTTGAAAGCACTGAAAGATTTCAGAGGCTGGAAGATTTAGTGTGCTATTTAATTTGCACATTTTTAAAAGATAGGAGATCTAAACATGTTGAAGATGGAAAATAAGAATACTTTGGTGTTTTTGAAATTGAACAGTTCACTGGTCCTTATTGTGTTTGTTCTAAACTTGAATCTCTCTTTTTCATTAAATTCTAGTGAGTCCATTACAGAAGAAACCCTGAAAAAGTCAAAGGAGATTGGGTTCTCAGACAAGCAGATTTCAAAATGCCTTGGGCTGACTGAGGCCCAGACAAGGGAGCTGAGGCTGAAGAAAAATATCCACCCTTGGGTTAAACAGGTAAAGGCGTTTCCCTTTCCTCAAAGGGAAACATAGGCACCAAGTCATAGAGCCACTGCCAACAGAAAGAGGGTTGGAATTCAAAAATGATTCTACTTGTCTAATTGATGCCCATGATGCCACCAATTTTATTTAGCACAGGATTGATTTAAACTTAAAAGGCAAAGGTTGAAGGAGCACTGGGATGTAAAGGTGAGAGTGGGTACATGGTTTTCTCTGCCTAAATGAAAAAAAAATTAAAATGACCTCTCCTTTACTTTTTGACCCATGTGCAAATATATCTATGATAAGATAAATCCTTAGTGTAATAGAAGGACTTGAAATACCCTAGCATGGTGGCTGACCTCTTGAAGAGAATAGTTATCTCTTTTGGCTCTAACTTTTTACAGGGTAATACTTTATTTTAAGTGTCCCATCATTATGGTTCATTTAGTATTCATTGTGATAGGGTTGGGCATAATGAGCTCATTTAGTATTCATGACAATCACACAAGAACTTTCATAGGTGTACCGTTGTGATTTTTTTTTTTTTTTTTTTTTTACTTTAGTTAGAGGGATGCTTTGGCTTAAAGTACCACCAGCTGGTTTTTGTCCTTTAAAATCATTGACTTTTTTCCACGTGCTGAGGGGACACATGCATACCCTTTGGTCTCAGGTTTGATGCTGAATATATTCTATTCAGCAATTATCTTTTATCCTTCTCACCTGCCTTACACTAGCCTGCCCTGTTGGCCCTGAATTCTTGCTCACTAAGCTGAGCTCCTGGCCTTTGAGAACTGAATTGATTTACTTTTTCTAAATATGTTCAATGAGACCTTGTCCCCTCCCCCTCATCCCCAAGCTTTAAGGTATTTTTGTCATCCCATTGCTTGGTGCCATAAGTAACTTAAGTCCTATGCATTAATTTGTAAACCAAAAACATTCTTACATATAGGTCATTTTGCTCTGGTTTGAGCTGCTTTAGATAGCAGTCTGGGTAAATTTTCCTGATAACCAGTTGACTATGACCATTGTGCTTTGTACATGAAAAGTAGTGTTGTAATCAATCAGTGATGTTCTGGGGTGTGTATTGTTATTTATTGGTCAAATGATAACCAGATTATCTCCACCTAATCTCATTTTCAGAATTAGGCAGTAATTGAATTGTACCTAGCTTTTTATCTGTCTTTGTATCTGACAGTAAGAGGCATTAAAGGAATATGAATGCAGCATATTTTTTTTATTCCTGAAAAAAATACAACAAAGGGAATAAAATCCCTATTTATTTATTTATTTATTTTCTCTTGCAGATCGATACACTGGCTGCAGAATACCCATCAGTAACAAACTACCTCTATGTTACCTACAATGGTCAGGTAGGAACTGCTAAATTGTTGTATGTAGCAAACTCCAGATTTAGTAAATTGTCCACATGGGGAAATACAATTTTTGTGGTTTTGCTTATCTAGTAATCTTGGTATTAAAGGTGACATCATGTGAATCAGATGTGATAATATCTTTCCATACTCAGTCTTTTCAGAACTGCCTAAAGATGGTGAAATCAAACAAGTAAAAATATAATAATAACAGTTATATGAACATACAATTATGGTGTCTTCTCCTGGCTATTATATTAAAACAATATTGAACTTATTTTCTGTGACTAAATAGAGCTTATATGTTATACTTACAACTTCCCAGAGACTAGTAGAGGATACATGTCAATAAGAGGAAGAATGAGAAAGACAGACACAGTGACAGGACAAAGAGTTCAATTAGATTGAAGAATAACACACAATAATTTCTGTGTCTTTTTTTTTTTCTCCTCAGGAGCATGATATCAATTTTGATGACCATGGAATGATGGTGTTGGGCTGTGGTCCATATCACATTGGTAAAGTGATAACATATTTACATAAGACTTTATAGTTTATATAGTACTTTTCACACATGTTCATTCTATTATTCTAGGAACTATGTAAAAGAGATGCTGTTATAATATATATTTTGCAAAGTAAGAAACAGGTTCAATTGGGTAAAGCCCAAGTTCACATGGCTATTAAATGGTACATGTGGGACTCACATGTAGGTCTCAACTTAATTCCTTCTCCTGTTTCACCATGTCCTCCTTTTATGTTTTTTATCCTCATGAACTTAATTGAGCCTCTCACTGAAGTTGGGGAATGAATTACACTTTGACCTTTTATCATCAGGCACAGTTTTATGCAATGATCTATATTTGTTCAACAACTTCATATATCAACCAGAAATTACATTTGTAGATGAGATCGGGGAATATATGACTTCTGTTGATATTGAATGCAAAGAGCTTTTATCATTGGTGCATAGACAGAGCATTATATTATTTAATTAAAATGTTCTCAGCAGAAATTGTGACACCTCACCCAGTTATTTAAAATTAGACATTTAATAACAATATAATAATCAGAATTTATAGTTACAAAGTATATATTTAAATAGACAATGATATTTCTCAACAAGTGTATTTAACATTTAGTCTTGCAAGTTATTCTAGTACAGAAATGATGACATACATAATTTAAAATGTATGTGGTCTTACTCTGTTACTTTAAACATAGTTTATTCTAAGTTTTACAATTAACCAAGTGCTTCAGGTTATGCTACTTCGGCAATCTTTGCTCAAATCTTGAAGTAGGTCGAAAGTGTTTATATTGTTACTTCTTTAGTTATCTTATGGCCAAATTGCCTGAATACCTCCACCAGGACCGTTATCTTCTGTAGACCTTTCTTCTTTCCTATTCAATTTTTACCTAATTCCTGTAACAATTATGCATTACCTTAGGACCCAGGGAAGACTAGCTAAGCTAATAATCAAGTATATACTTAATTGATAGCGAAAATTAGTATGCTACTATTTTTGGATAATTATCATTTTGATAAGAATTTTTAGAAGACAGAATCCTAATGCAAAGGATTAGTACAAATCCCAGGATTTTCAGTTCTGTGGCATCCCAGTAGAGGTGATATTTTGAGGTTTTTAGGCCATTATTGTACTTCAGATTACTTTTTAGAAGGTCACCACTCTGCATGGGGTGGCCTTGCCAAGTTTAAAAGGATATGCTTGGAAAGGACAGGATTTCCAATCAATCAAGATATGTCAGAGCTCCAAGGCACTTCAGGGATCATTGGGTTTAGCCCTCAGAGAGCAGAGTAAGTGGAATAACTAAAACAAGAACTCAAGTATTCTGATCACGAGCTTGACTCTTTTTGTGTCCTGAGGTCAGTATGTTCACTTTGAGTTCTTTTTTTTTTTAAATGAGGTTTTTAAAAAATCATTACAATCTCCCATTAACTTTGAATTTGAATGTTTCAAATATGGAGATTCCCTATTGCAGAATTTAGCATACAAAACAAGGCAGTGTGTCATTGTAGTTTAATTAGTCCCTGTTTTTCCTACTATTATTGTAGCGTGCATAATGTATCTGAAATTTACATTTTGGAGTTTTAAAAATTGCAAGGAAAGGGCATTAGCTTCCTTGGCCTTAGCCTTAGCAATATCTTTCTGCTGCTCTTTATGTTGTAACTTTGTGTTTCTTTTACCCCTCTTCCCAATCTCACCCTCTCTGCAGGCAGCAGTGTGGAATTTGATTGGTGTGCTGTCTCCAGCATCCGCACACTGCGCCAGCTTGGCAAGAAGACAGTGGTGGTAAATTGCAACCCTGAGACTGTGAGCACAGACTTTGATGAGTGTGACAAGTTGTACTTTGAAGAGTTGTCTTTGGAGAGAATCCTAGACATCTACCATCAGGAGGTAAAAAGAGAAAAAAAAAAAGAAGAAAAATATATGCCGTGTGTACTTTATAGACGTAGATGTATGTATGTAGATTTATGTTGTAATTCCCCTTTGGAGAAAGAGCTGCCAGTGTCTTCCACTGTCTAATTTTGTAGTGAAACTATAAAAAAAAAAAAGAAGAAGAAAAAGAAAATTATCCCAGCCTTAGAGTCTTGAGGCCCTGGCACAGAGTGATTATTTTTTTCTTTCTAAGCATTCCAACAAGATTGAAAACCCTTCTTTTGGTAACATGTGCCAGACATGTATTAACTAGTCCAAGAAAACCCTCCAAAATATTTTGAAGAATGATTTAATTGATCATCTAGACATAGAATAAGCCACCTCTCTCTAGTTTGTGTGTTGTTACAGTTAATAATGAATGGTCCCCAGAGAAGAGAAGTCAGCTGTTCACAAATGACCAGTTAATTCTGTGTGGTTAATTCTGTGTAATTCTGTGTGCCGTCAGATGAAGCCATCAGTCTTCAATTTAAGATGGAAGAGTTCAGTTGGAGGATATTGGTACTTCTCTGGGCTTCTCTGGTAGTTCTCCCACTCACACTCTTGTTTTATCGAGGGTGTCTTCATTCGGGATTCCTATGACCACAGGTTAATATAAGTCTGTAAGACAAGTTAAAGTCTTACAGTTAAAAAAAATAACTACTGGTAGATTTCAGGGTGATGTCTAGTGGTTGTGTCTTTTCATGTCATTACAGTTAATTCCCTACTATGGAAAATCATTCCTATGTATAAAATACGGTCACTTAGGGAAAAAAAAAACAAAACTGAATTAGGGCCACAGTATTTAAGTTCAAGCTTTGACTTGACAATTCATTAGTTGTGCAAATTTCTTAAAATCCGTGTTTCATCTTTTTGTTGCTATTGTTGTTGTTGTTAATGGAACAGATGAGTGTATATCTGTGCTACATACAGATATTGTGAAGATAAGGAGATTTGTGGCTGAAACCACATGGGAAAGTGTAAATTTCAGTGTTGGAACATGTAATGACTTTATTACCTTGAAGAAAAATAGACCAACTTCGGTTGGCTATATCATCATAGTTGTCCATTTGAGACCAATACACTTATCTTTGATATAATGAAATTGAACCATTAGGTAGAATATAGACAATTTTTAGTTTTGTCTCTGACATGGTTTTTGTAATAAATTCTCAAGATTCATTTCAGGTGAGGATCAAAACAAGTACATTCTACAAATATATCTTGACTACCTTTTACTTGAATACCTTTTAAATACCAGGTTCAGCATGATAGGAAGCTGTAAAACCAGGTCCCTACCTTCAAGACATTAGAATAATCTGGGACTCATAACAAAAATAAATGAAAAATTACATAATTGTTTAAAAAATATTAATTAGGATTATAGGAATTGCAGTGAGCATTTTACACATAATTAATTATTTCCCCATGAAATGGTTTAAGGAAAGATTAAAAACTTCTACAACTGCCTTTGAATATGGTTATACATGGATATTAATGAGATCCTTTTATAGTAACTGAATTCAGTATGATGGTAAAAAATAAATTGGTCCTTCTTTGAAGCTAGTTGACATTTATAGTGCTACTATTTAAAGATATTTTTAAATGTTATATTGAAGAATATAAGAACAATATTCCATTGATGTATTTGTTAGACTATCCCACAGGAAATATATTAACACATACACATGTCATACACACAGTACATATGTGTGTATGTTTCCTTTTTTGGGGTTGTTGTGTATCTCCTCACAATCTCCAGGAGACTACCATAATCCAGCTTTGGGTATCCTTAGTGATGCTAAAGGCACTGAGACATTCAATAGTAAATCTGCAGAAAATTGGAAGCACATCTAAACTTGCTCAAAAGCACACATTTGAGTCACTTTAGAAAGGCACTAGGCTACATAGCTACATAGGATGGTAGAAAGCATGATGAGTCTCCTGGTCCAGGTTCCTTGGTTCAGTTCAGGACCTACCCTATTCCATGGCAATAAGGATACACCTCTAAAGAAAACATGAGGGGAAGTCAGAAAAGTGACAAGCATCATGAATAAAGCAGGCTGGCTCATTTAGTAGAGCATGTACTCTTGATCTCAGGATCATGAGCTCAAGCCCATGTTAGGCATGGAGGCTACCAAAAAAAAAAAAAAAAAAAAAAAGGAACTTAGTTGGAGGTGGAATGAGAGGGGATCCTTATGCTAAAATCTCCTTCCTACTTGTTCTTTTTTTTTTTAATAGAAAATACTACAGTGATATATTCTTTTGGCTGAAGACATTTTTAATACTTTATAAAGAGCAACCCTTTAAACTCAAGTCATTTATTACTTGTGATTGTGTTATGGATTCTACTCCTTGAGAAGAAATTTACATTTTAATTTTTTCCCTTAATTTTGGTGTTGAGTGTGGGGAAGTGTCAAGAAAATGAGAAATTGATATCTACTATCTATAAGGCTTTGATAGATAATATTTTGCTTAGTTCATAATTTTGGCTAAGGCATTCCTTATAAGGGAAAAGATGTTCTCAAGTTATTTTGAGGTATAAGAGTTGAAAATTATTACATTGTTTACGAAAGTTGAAACATTATATTTCTCTTTTATTAGATCTATTATTAAATCTATTTCCTAGGGATGAATTATACAATAATCTTTGCAGGCTATGGCAATGAATAAGAATCACACAGATCAGGGGGAGCCTGGGTGGCTCAGTCAGTTAAGCGGCCAAACTCCTGATTTCGGATCAGGTCATGATTTCAGGGTCCTGAGATCCATCCCTAGGTCAGGCTCTGCACTCAGCAGGGAGTCTGCTTGGGATTCTCTCTCTCTCTCCCTCTGCCCATCCCCCCACTTGCTTGCACACTCTCTCAAACAAATAAATTATTTTTTAAAAAGAATCACAAAGATCCTGTCTTAACTTTACATTCCCCTTTTTTCCTTTGAAGGCTCATGGTTTGAAAAGTTGTATAAATGAATATTTACTTTCTTCTATATCCTGGCCCATGTAAGACCCCATTTCTCATTTTTAAAAAATTTCTTCATGAGGGGCACCTGGGTGGCTCAGTGGGTTAAAGCCGCTGCCTTCGGCTCAGGTCATGATCCCAGGGTCGTGGGATCGAGCCCCGCATCGGGCTCTCTGCTCTGCGGACAGCCTGCTTCCTCCTCTCTCTCTGCCTCCCTGCCTACTTGTGATTTCTGTCTATCAAATAAATAAATAAAATCTTTTAAAAAAAAAATTTCTTCATGAAAAACCAGATTGAGTCTAAAAATGCCAGGCAATATACCAGACACTTATGGTTTTCCTATCTAGTTTGAGTCCTTCTTAATTTTTCTTTCTTTTACAGTGAATAATTTACTGGATCGTACCCACATAAAAATGTACTCTGATTAATGATATAACTGTTCTATTTTTAATACCTTATGCTATATGTATATACATATACAATGACACCTCTATAACACAATTTGAGTTAAATGAATGAATGAATGAAAATCATTAATTAATGGTAAGCAAAACCCATTAGGGAATTCATGGCTCTAAACTAGAATTGGATTTCAATCCTAGCATTTGATTTAACTGTAATTAAATACAATCTTAAGGGTCTGCCTAAAGTGTTGAAAATGTTTTACTAAAACGTGAATTACTAAGATAATAAAGCACAGTAAAGATAATAAATCCATCTTCTAGATGTACAAAGAATAGAGTTTTGTTAATTAGAGATAATACATGAAATTATAAAAATTAGGGCCATCTTTTAATGAATTAAATGCTATTTTTGTTAGTAAGATAAATTTTTTCTCTTGCATTCTGTCTATAATGTATCATTTAATTTGCCCATAAAAATAAGGACAAACCAAAGTACTAAAAATACATTTGTGGTGTGATTGTACTTGAATACTGTTTCAGAAATATTCTTGTGTGGTATTGTCTGAGCTTAGTGACACCAAATTAAAAAAAACATGAAACCAGAAACTACACTGAGTAAAAAGATACAAAAAATTCCAGGTAAGATCAGTGGAACTTTGGGACTCTGATGGAATTATTTTCAGCCAGGTATACAGGGATCTGTGAAACAAATCTGCATTTTAGAATATTTTATGTCAGTGAGTTATTTAAAACCATTTAGGCTTAAGTGATCATTATGGTAATAATGATAAATTACCCATGTGGGATACCAAGTTCTTCTCCTAAGTCCCTGCTAGTTCTGTGCTTGGAGTTGGGGCCAATTTAAGATGGATTCTTCCACAAAACTGTTGTATATTAACTTCATCCTACAAACATACTCTTTGTACTGATTTCCTTTTGCTGTGTGGGCAAAACTACACTACAACATCCACCATTATTCTAAAACATTCCGTGGATATATTTGTCTTTCCAGCAATGATCTTTATTTCTGGAGTCAACGAGGAGAATGGGGTTTTGCAGAGGAAGTTTTTCTATCACTTTTCAAAAAAGAATGTTTTAGAAATAGCTCTCTTTGCAACCTCTAGCAATAATGACTCTTGAAACCAGGCAGAAAAACAGTTATCTTAAGACTTGAAGATTCGGTTTATTATTTAAGCATAACTGCGTGGAGAATTGAGTTCAGTACTGGCTGTATTTGTTAGATTAGAAATATGGGCAAGTCATTTCACCATCACTGAGTCTCAGTTTCTTTAGCTGTAAAATGGGGAGAGTAATAACTGTCTCAGAGGAATACAGCGAAGGTCAAACAGGTGGTGTAGGGCAAATAGTAATATCCTTAAGGAATAGTAGCAGATTACATTATTAGTTTTAATAGTTGCTAATTTGTTGAAAAATAAAAAGCAATTTCATAGAACATTTTTAAAAATGTTAGTGTACTTATTAAAGACTTTTCACTCAAATTTGAGCTCCCATTTAGTGCGATGGTCCTCAATTTTTGCTCACAAGTTGATACTTCTCTTTTTAGAAATTATGTTGAAGTGCTTCATGTGAGAAATCTTTGTATGCATTTAATTGAGGAATTAGTTTTTAAGACTCTAAAATATTAATTCGGCTAATAAACTAAAAATAATAAGCAAATAAAAATATTATTATAGTACAAAGAATAAATCTTCTTAAAGGTTTTGCAAAGATGTATACTGAACATAAGAAATGATAAAAGAACTTATAAATATGCAGAACTGTGGATTATTGTTTTCCATACTGTTTCCAAGGCATTTAAGCACTCAACTGTGGGGTGTTTGCTTAGGCACTACTATCATTGCTCTCATCAAAGACAAATTAGCTTTATCCCTTTGAAGACTATTTCAGAATTATTTCAAATAATGATAAAATACATTTAGTTAATATATATTACTTCAGCAGTTCCAGTATTCATTATTAGGTTATTAAGGCAAATACAAATTATTCCAAGATCAATGGTCTATCAGATATAGTAATATTTTCTAATATTAATAACAATGTCTTATTTATACACTTACAATGTGTAAGGCCTTTAATGTTTATTATCTTATTTAACTTATATAGTGACCTTGTGAAGCAGACAGATATTGTTCTAATTTTGCAGACATGAAGACTAAGTGTTAAAGGGAGTTTCACAGAAACAATTAAGATGGAACTTTTTTCTTTTTAAAGTCAGAAATTTTTCTTTATTCCGTATATCTCCTTAAGCTGGAATTCTATTTCACGTTCTTCCTAGAATTTTCTTCCTTTATTTCTATTAATAAAATATATTTATCCATAACAATATCTTACATACACATTGAAATTTTAAAAGTTTACTTCATGAGACCTTCAGGCTGTAATTGTTACTGAGCCACAATAGTAGTTTTTATTACCATGGTTATCATTCTATAACTAAAAGCAAAATATGGTGCATTCTAGTAATTACTAAAAATAAAAAGTGAACATTTATTGGAAATGATTCTTTTAATGAAATGGATGGGGCTTTTTCTTCTTGATTCATGCATGTACCCCTGGTTGATTATGATATATTCCTGGAGTGAGCTGGGACTCAGCAGTTTTATTATTTTTTTTATTTTTATTTTTGTTTTTTGATATGCACTTTTATTTTTAATTTGGAAGTTTGACTACTAATAGAAGATTAAGGTTAAAGATTCAGACCCTGTTTGCAGGGCAAATAGTAAAGAAACAGGGACTAAAATCAGTTACTGGGTACTGTAGACAAGAGCCAAGGTAACAGGAAAGGAGAGAGGATGTAAAAATGGGAGGCAGGATTTAGACTGGACTGTAGTAGAGACATGGTGGAGTTTAGATAAGGGAGAGGGGAAAAGGGGAGAAGCCACATAGGCAGGGGAAGGTTAGGTGGGCAGAAAGCTTGCTAGTGGGAATGCACTAGTGGGAACACTGGGTAGGAGGTCTTCTTGGTGCTGAGAAGAAGGGTGACAGAAAAGGCTGGAGACTCTTCATTGTCCTAATGATGGTGATGAGTTTATACCTTGTCCTTTAGGCATAGGGAAACTTTGGAGTTTCCAGTATAGGCGTGACTTGGTGAATCAGTTTCGTAGGGTGATTCATCTGAATGTGAAGGGCTGGGCTGGAGGGCAACAGGAGAGGTGAGCATTAGAAGGAGAGATCTCTGTCTGCTTAGGGAATTACAACAGTAGTCCAAGCAGCACTTGATTACAGTACAGTGCATGGTGAAAACATTAATTGTCTTGATTTCCTTTTTCTAACTATCATACACATCAATATCACACATTCCTGTGTAGTTGTGTGGAAGTCCGACATGGTAGTCATGTGTCATTGTAAGGAACTCTCAAATAGATCTTCACATGTAAGTGCCTGGAAAGGAGGAACAAAGTTTATTTATCTCCTGGGGCATAACTTAATATTGCCCACGGATGGGAGACATGAAACAGTCGCAACATGTGAAGCAGTTGTTTATCCATCATGAAGTGGCCCTAATGGCCGATGTTGTGGGTGTCTCTTCCAGGCATGTGGTGGCTGCATCATCTCAGTTGGGGGTCAGATTCCAAACAACCTGGCAGTGCCTCTCTACAAGAATGGTGTCAAGATCATGGGCACGAGCCCTCTGCAGATTGACCGGGCCGAAGATCGCTCCATCTTCTCAGCTGTCTTGGATGAGCTGAAGGTGTCTCAGGCACCCTGGAAGGCTGTTAACACTTTGGTAAGGAGAGAAACACGGGTCTGTGTTTAATGTTCACTTTCGAAGTGTTGCAACTTGAATGTTAACTACTGCAGATGTTAACTGCAGGGCAGACAGGAGGCACTTAGGCTTAGTGACTTTACTTTGAAGTTGGTATATTTCCATGAGTGCAGTTAAATGCTGGTTATAAATTGGTAAGAGTGTTCTCATTAAGATTCGGACAATGAAAAATGTTCAAACTATTTTTGAGCTTGATTGATATTTACAATTAGGAACTAGGAATTTTATATGTTTCAATGGCCAATTTACATTTTAATGGTGTCTTTTGAGAGAAAGAATAAAAAGAGTTGTGTTACCATTTGTTCTAAAGATGCCTTTCTGCAGTTCTATTGAGTATTTTAAACTACTCATGCATTTCTTTTGTTGTTGTTTCTATTAATTAGAATGAGGCACTGGAATTTGCGAATTCTGTGGGCTACCCCTGCTTGTTGAGACCTTCCTATGTTTTGAGGTAATATATTGTTTTCCCAAAGTAGTGATTTAAAAATCAGGAGATACTGAACTACATGCTGTATGCTGATAGCACTTGGCTTTAATGTGTAGTAATTTGTAAATCTGCCCACAACCCCCAAACCAAGATGGCCAGAGAGAGGACCTATGCATGGTCATTCAGCTTATCGCTTTTCTTTCAGAGGGTGACAATAAGAGTTCTCAGTCCTCCATCTTAGAATACGGCTTAGGGCATCTTGTTGCCAAACTGAGGGAGGGTAGTTCCACCTTAGAGAAGAGAACAATTCAAAAACCCAAAGAGCAAAACCAAAACAAACCTGCCATCTCTTTCCAATATCTGTGTTCTAGTCAGTGGAAATGGCAGCTTATCTCTGACTGTTGTCAGCACCTTCTGATGGTGCCTCTGGTTTGAATTTTTTGAGTTTTTGAGATCACATTTTTTTAATAGATGAATTATCATGGTGAGGGACAGAGACAGTGAGGATCTTTTATATTAAACTTTGAAACGAAGTTCTATCATCAAAGGAGAAGTTGTGAATTATCACTTACTCTCTTCAGATGTTACCACATGTAAGGAAAGACTTCACTGAACAGGGGATAATAAGAGAAACACAATTTGCTGTGCACAATTTGAAAGTGTAAATGGAATTTGTGATGGGATCCTTTAAAATAATGAAAAATTTGAAATGAGGTAGAAAACTTCCCTTTTTATTTAAGTGACATTTTGTGTAAATCACCGTCAAGTAATACTTCTCCTCTGAGGTATTAATGTAAGTTAATTTAAAGAACACACAGACATTTAAGGGACGGTTTCAGAAAGTGGCTTTGACTATTGTGCTTCCTTTCTCATCTCTGTGATCTATCTCTTTGTTCCAGTTTCCTGTACTGTGAATTATCAGGGTTATTGACTTAGCCTTCCTCTCTTAAACAGATGAAGACATTGGAAGCTCTTTATGCAAAAATGTGTAACAGAGTAGAAAAAGTAAAAAATACTACTTTTTAAAAACAAGTGGAAAGTAGTATTTTTCTTCCTTATTTTTTCCCTCTTACTCCTCCTTCTTCCCTTTGATCTTCCTTAAGAATATCAAAATTCAGCATAAATTGATATCATCATTCTTTCTCAAGCAATCAATAAGGACACAATTGAATATCTTTCAGTAAGATACTATACATTATATTTGCAAATGTTACTAAAAATTTTAGTATATGTGCTGCCAAAGCGAGCACAGTTACTAAAAATTTTATACTTTTGTAACCTAGCTGGTAGTAGAATGACCTGCTTTCATAGCAGACCTGTGGGTCAAGATCAGCTGTTGTCAATGACCTCTGAAGGAACAGGGTAACAGTCGGTAGATCCTGGGACATCTGGGTGGCTCAGTTGGTTAAGAGTCTGACTCTTGATTTTGGCTCAAGTCGTGATCTCAGAATCCTGAGATCAAGTCCTGTGTCAGGCTCCACACTCAGCAGGGAGTCTGCTTGAGATGTTCTTCCTCTTCTCTGGCCCCCTTGCT
The DNA here is from genome assembly GCA_003697995.1 of Taxidea taxus jeffersonii. Taxonomy (NCBI): domain Eukaryota; kingdom Metazoa; phylum Chordata; class Mammalia; order Carnivora; family Mustelidae; genus Taxidea; species Taxidea taxus. The sequence goes on along the minus strand of ML109543.1, from coordinate 58,918 downwards.
CTCCCCCTCCCCCCGGCTTTCAAATAAATAAATAAATATTATTAAAAAAAAAAAGAATAGCTAGATCCTAGCATAACCTTGTTAAGGTTTAAAGATTACCTGGAACCAGCAGAGTGACAACACAGGATCAGAAAGGACAAACATTGGGATACTGCTGTCTCTAGAGCTATGTGGTTCTCTTTGGACATCATCACAGCTATTACCCCTAACTTGAGTGACTCTATTTTGGTTGGTTGTTCTGGTGATTAAATGGAGTAAAGACTCAATTTAGAAAAAAGTACTTCTTATTCAGTCCAGACAGAAACTAAAGACTGCCTGGAACTGAACTGAGAAACTTCCAAAGTGGTGAAGGAAACTGACCCGGCCTCTTCTTTTTTCCAGTGGCTCAGCCATGAATGTGGTATTCTCTGAGGATGAGATGAAAAAATTCCTAGAGGAGGCCACTAGAGTCTCTCAGGTAGTATCCGATTTCCTCCTGGCGACTTTTATGTCTACCTTATTCCAGTATGTTAATTGCTACCTTATTTCATATGTCTTTCTTTTCACACTATGTTAGGGTAGTTTCCTCCCCACTTTTTTTTTTTTTCTTTCTCCCTACTAAATAGTCTCCTATATATGGGAATAAGAAAACTCAAACACTTTTAATTGTGTTTACACCCTTCAGGTTAGTGGAAGAAGAAGACCAGCGCATATTTGATCGCAACACTGATCTGGTCTAGACTCCAGGAGTCAGGCCGTATTAAGTGTCCTTCCTTGTTCATAAGTTAGATGCTGATCAAGTTATCCCTGGGGTTCCTAGCCTCAAGGACTGCCTAGCCAAGCTTTTCATGTATCAGTGAGGGCTTTCCTGGTTTTTAATTTTCACACTTGGAGAGACTTTGCCTTAGTTAACCCTGCAATTTTAACAGTAAACCCCTTTGCTGACCTTTTGACTTTTTTTCATTTTGGTACATTCCATTTGTCAGTTAATAAAAATGTTTATAATTTTGTGGTGATTCAACCACCTTCCTCCATTGCCCTCAGCTTTTACTTTCTCCGTTGGTATTACCTCAGTGTGATCCATTTAAGATTTACCCAGTGAGGTTACCGATCTGAAGACCTTATACTGTAAAGGATGAAAGTAATGTTCTCCTTTTAAAAGCTTTCAAAAACTTGTTTTTTTGTTTGTTTGTTTTGTTTTTGTTTTTGTTTTTTTGTTTTCTTTAAACAGAGAGCACAACTCATAGAGAAGAGTTTGATGTTAGGCAAGTGGAATTTGGAGGGAACTAAAGAGTGAAGTCAGAAGCATTTCAAAGAGGAAGAAAGAGCATGGACTGTTCCTGCTCATGAAATCAGGCATTCCTTCTGTATGGTTGCTCCCCAGGACATTGGGTCAGTGAAGAGAGTGGATAAGAGTAAAGGGTGAGAAAGACAAAGAGTGTAAAAAAGAAAACCAAGCAGATTTTGAATTTACTTCTATGTGAAAGTCAGATAGCTGAGGAGGGCATCCCCTCAGTGGGTCAGTTTTCATTAATGTGGACTGGAGCAAGACACTGTCTTCTCTATCTGACTTCCTGCCAAGGGATTGGGCATGCTCTCCGTTTGAAAAACCAATAGTTAGAACCAGCTGGGCTCATGTAAATGAGGAAGCATGTGCCTCTCTTTTCTGCCTGGGACAATGGATCCCACAGGACCTCTACTCATCGAATAGTTTTAAAAATATTTTTTTCTGCTAGTATATGGATAGAGCCCCTACTAGACCAAAGTTTTATAATGTAGATGTCCTAACTGAGAACATTCTGATTCAAGTGTCCTCTTCAAAATACAGCAGAATCTGGGATACTCAGTTCAGTGAATCTAGAATAAGATCAGCCCCTATCAATCACTCATCTATTTATGTCTTCATTCATGTTTGGCACCTGCTATATTATGGCATTGTTCTCAGTATCAGGGTCTACATTCATACAAAGAGAGATACAGTCTCCTCTCACAGGGGACTCTCTTTACTAGGGACATCAGTCTTCAGATAATTACAGTGAAATATAATGAACACCGCGGTAAGAAAATACAGGATGAGGGTGAATGTAAGGGTATTGGGGTCCATCCCTAAAGAAGGGTTTTTAAAATTAATTTAAAATGGTTGATTTAGAATTAACTGGTTGAAAAGTTTTCATTGTGGGTGTGAGTAGGAAGAAAGGGCAGCCCAGGTACAAGTTCAAAGCTGAGGAAAAAAATGGAGTTTCTAGAAACTGATAAAGTATTTAGTATATGGGTAGGACACTCCACATGGTGGAAGAGTAGAAGAGTATGCAAGGAATAGATAAGAAGATCTTGTCAGTTATAATGAGTCTGGGGCCAGACTGCTTTCCTGGAAAAAGATTAGGGGCTATTGCTATAGCTCAGGGTAGAGATGACAGCCCTTTGGAGCAGGGTAATGATAGTAAAGATAAAAAAGAATTACATGTATTCTAGAATATTTAGAATGTTTAGTGAAGGCAATTAGTGAGTGAATGGAGGTAGAGGGTAAAAGAGTATCTGAAAAAGGATGGCTCCTGAGCCACTGCCTTGGACAATTGGACGGATGGTGGTACCATTTATTAAAATAGGGAACATGAGAAGGAGAAATTATTTAGGGAAAGAAATCATATATTTAATATTTGACCTTTTATGTAAGATGCCTATGAGAAACCCAAGTGTAGATGCTTCAAAAGCAGTGGGTTATACAGATTTTAAATTGAGAATCAAGGTTTTGGCTAGTGATAGAGATGTACATATAGTTTTGGAAATAAATAGCATATCATTTTAGAATTTTGAGAAGGAGGCAATCACCAAGGTGAGAATACAGAGGAAGTGAAATAGGGAAGACAGAGATGAGAGGGATACCAGCATTTAAGGGCTGAGTAAAGGAAAAGGAACCATGAAGGAGCCTGACAAAGAAACAGGAAAATGTAGTTTGTGGATATCAAAGGTGGAAAGTGTCTTAGGAAGGCCGACAATGTATAATGTTGCAGAAAGATTGAAATTTATTAAGAGATTTTCTTTCTTAAGAAAATTTCTTAAGGACTTTTTCTTACATTTGTCCAAATGACCAGGTTGGTGGATGCTGTCATTGCCCCACTCAGATCCCTTTATCTGTAGAAGCACCTGTCCCTAACTGTAGTGATAGCTGGTAATACTGACCAGCTGTACTTCTTCTCTGGGTAACTACTCTCAGTCAAATGAGAGCTTCATCAACACAGAGGCAAGATACTTCACCTCAGCACGACCCTTAAAACACTACACAGTGAGCAACCTTTGCCTCATGGTGGGACTTACTCTGTGTTGCAGTTCATCCTCCAGAGCCCCCTGTGGGGTAAAGCCAAATTCAGTTTCCACTGAGACTATAGACATACCAGCCTTTTCTTGTTGTCCCATCCTGATTTTCTAACTCCTTCCATAAATCACTTGAACAAGGATTCCTGTCTCAGGCTTGGCTAGGGAAGCTAAGAGAGCTGGTAATTTTTTTTTTTTTAATCATGCTATTATCATCAAAATATAGGAAAACATCCCATATAGGTCTCAACACAGCTCCAATAGGCCTGCTGCAGTAAACACTGGATATTTAAAGAAGAGGGAACAGAGATGGAAAGGAATCTTCCCCGCCCCCTTGGCTAATAAATAGTTGCATGTCCAGTAGGCTTTTGAAGAAAAGGAAGTATGAAAAATTTCCTCATTTAATAGGAGAGAGAAGTTCCTTTATAGCATAAAACACTGGTTCTTTTGAATTTTCCACAAAACTCCTTTCAATTTCAAGTATTCTACTAAAGGAGATAAGATATATTAAATTTGACACGTATGCATGAGATGAACTCCATGATGGTAGGCAAAGGGGGTTTGTGTTCAGAAGGAAGGGAGATGTTTGGAGAAGTCTTAGGGGAGGAGGTAGATTTTTGTCAAGTCTTGAAGCATGAGTTGAGGTTTGTCTTTCAAACCTTTGTCTGAGGAGAGAAGGTGGGGTGCATTTGGGGGGGAGGGGCATAGAGGCAGGGAAAAGCAGGGTCTGATAAGAAGACAAGTGGTGTGTTGCTGGTGCCTGGGGCTTCGAGAAGAGATGCCTGAGCCCTGGAGCTCATCAGTCAACCTATTCATTTTGTCTGGAAAAAGCAAGCAGTGGTCCCAGGGTGGAGGGCATCACTGCACTGTCATGAAGGAACTGAGAGTGGGGAGAACTTCGAGAAGGAAAAGGGTGTAAAACAGTGGAGAAAGGAAGAATGTTTTAAGATTAATAAAAAGAAATGCTGCAAATGCTGTGCTTTAGAAGTGGTATAAGGCATGTCAATTCCAAGTAATGGATTCCATCTTTGACCTAACAAAACTGAAACAAAATGAGATTTTCCTCCTAATTTCTTTCACAGCCTCCTGGAGAGAACCGATTTAGGAAATTGCAACACTTGGAAAAGATGAGTGTACAAAGAGAGAACTAGAACCAAGAAAAATACACAGTTATAAGTAAAATAGAGAAATATTCATAACTCCCCCATTCGACCCTCTCCTTAGACCCTCTTTCCTCTCACTCACTTAAAAGTCTGTATTTGAAATTTTAGCACTCATGTTCAGTTGACTGAGGACTCACAACTGAAGAAAGACCCTCTCCCTCACTGAAAGCAGAGAATGACATTGTTATTACACAACAAATTGGCTAATGAGTTTGTGTAGTGTGTTGAGCATTAAGGTCTTTGCAAGGATTACACTGAGATTTACTTAAGGTATGCAATTTTCACTTGACACTAAGTGGCACATGTCAGCTAAGGATTCTGCACTTCTCTTCTCCTCAATGACAGGAACACCCAGTGGTGCTGACAAAATTTATTGAGGGGGCCCGGGAAGTGGAAATGGATGCTGTTGGCAAAGATGGAAGAGTAAGTGCTCTATCCCCATCTCCTAGATCTCTGCCTTCCCATCAAGTTTCTTCCACCTGTCCCCATCCCCAGCTCGGCAGTTTTGAAACAGATTAGAGGTCATGATTTCTACAAAACAGGTCTCTAAAAATAGTGGACGAGTGGCTCAGTCCAAAAATTTTCAGATTCACTGACAACTTAGTGTATGTGTCACGGGTATCATATATCCTGTGTCTCATACCGTTAGGATTTCTCTTTGATGATATTCAAAATTAATTATCATCCTGTACTCATCATTCTTTTTGAATAGATTTTTCTCTCTCATTTTCTTTGGTCTGTGGGTTTCCTTTTATGTTTCAATGGGTATTATAAAAACATCCAATACTTGTCTTTCTGAAGTTCCTAATTGAATCCCTAGTTTTTCTCCTCTCTTGATTCCCCAGCCTCCACCTTTTTATTGCATTAATAAAGATGAAACTAAACAGAGTTGGGTGGATAAAGATAATAACATAAAATTAGCTTACCAGATCACATCTGTATTTCTAGTACAATGAATGCCTCCAACTTCAGTGAAAAATGAAAATGTGAAGAATGCTTTCCTTAGGTTTGCTAATTGTACTAATAAGGCATTTATGATTTATCTTGATAGATAGGAAGTAATGTTTTAGGGAGTCCGTGTCATTTTATTTGCTTTAATGAAAATTTTTTTAAAAAATTGTCCTTCATTTTCTACTTTGTAGATACTTCAAAACACTACTGAAAGTGTTAAATCTTTTGTCTTTTTGGTCTTGCAGGTTAACAGTTCAAAGTAGGGTTGTTTAGATATGTTTAGATATGTGTGTGTGTGTGTGTGTGTGTATATATATATATATATATACACAGCAGTGATGATTTCTTACTACAGAATCGTATAATCCTGAGTTTAAGCACCCTTAGAAATCATTTATTTCAACCCCACACCCCAAAGGATGGGACTTTTCTTTACAGCATCCCCAGAAAGTGGTCATGTATTTTCTGTTTAACAACTTTGGTTATACAGAGCACAGAAAGTTGTCAGACTGAAAGATGTCATATGGACATCTCATTTATTCCTTCTTTTGAGGTAAAGTGTGCTTCCCTAGAATTTTTTCATTCCTGACCTTCTGGCCTCCAGAATCGTAGAGCATATGTTTAATCTTTCCTCCTTTTCAACGTTTTAAGTATTTGAGACTCAGGTATAAAATGAGAGCGATGTGATCATACCAATGTCAATGTGGAGAATGTAAGACTAGCCTGGAGACATTTGTGTTTTTTCAAATATAATGCTTGTCTGTTGGCCTGATTTGGCTCCAGCTTGCTAGGATATGCTCTTAATCTAAGCTTCTCTCAGACATCAACCATTGCTTATCATCCTGGACTCCTTCTTTTGGAAATGTTCCAAGTTACTCACAATTTTTAAATAGTCACACTCTGAAATGGAAATAGTACTTCAGCTATATTATGATTCTTTTCAGAGCTTGGTGGGAGTATTGCCTCCCCATTTCTAGACACTATTAAAAAATCTGAATGCTTACTATGCACTAAATATCATGTCAGACACTATATATGTTTTCTCTCTTATCCTTACAAACATTCTATGAGACCGATACCATTGTTAGCACTGCCTTATCAGAAACCAAGGCTGAATAGATAAAGTACCTTGCCTAGTGACAAGTGTCACTTGTCACAGAGCTCCTAAGTGACAGTGGGAGACTCAAACGTCACTCTGTTTTAAGTCATTTATAAATCTGATAAACAGATTATCTCTGTAATTTATTTAAGTCTTTTACAGTTACCCAGTTATTCTCCCCAACTGTCAGCTTTATCACTTCCCAAAGACACACATGTTATTAACATTCAGGTTATGGTGACTGAGACCATAAACTTTGCAATGTGACAGATAAGGGCTTCAAATCTGACTTGCTATACAGTAAGTAGTCACATGCACTTGGGTTATTTCTTCTTCTCTTGCTTTAGTTTCCTTACCTGTAAGAGAGGATAAGAATATTTTCTTCTTGGGGCACCTGGGTGGCTCAGTGTGTTAGGGCCTCTGCCTTTGGCTCGGGTCATAGTCCCAGGACCCTGGGATCGAGCCCCGCATCGGGCTCTCTGCTCAGCGGGGAGCCTGCTTCCTCCTCTCTCTCTGCCTGCCTCTCTGCCTGCTTGTGATCCCTGTCTGTCAAATAAATAATAAATTAAAAAAAAAAAAGAATATTTTCTTCTTGCTTCCCCTTCTTTCTCAAATTTTAATTAAAAAATCTCTTGCTCTGGATCTTAAGTCTTCTTTCTGGTCCACCTACGTTATATATGCACCTCGCTAGATAGTTACCTCTCCCATCTATTCTAGTATTTAAAACCTAACCTGGAAGGAAAAGATAAAGATCCCTCCAGTGCCTTCCACACGCTTTAGCTTCCTATTTGTTCTAAAGTCAACATGAGTCAGTTCAGTTGTGTATTTTCCTGATTTGTACCCATTCTAATCAATGGAGGAGGGAGGTCAGCTCAGCCACTCTCAGCTGCCCTGGAGGCAGTCTGTCACTCTACAGGGAGGAGGCGAGTCCATTCCTGTGGCTTTATGTGGTCTTCTCACCAAAAGTCTCTGCAGAGTAATTCGTCAGTGCTCCAGGCACCTGTTAGAATGGGGGTGGGGGGGTGGGGAGAGACAGGGTGGAGGGGCAGTAGCTTCACTGAAGTCGGTGCCTGACAACTCTTTCTAAAATCTTCTCTTGGTCAGGTTATCTCCCATGCCATTTCTGAACATGTGGAAGATGCAGGTGTCCACTCAGGAGACGCTACTCTGATGCTGCCCACACAAACCATCAGCCAAGGAGCCATTGAAAAGGTCATGATTTATCAAGAAAAATGGAAAGGGATAAAAGCAAAGATTCAGAAAATTTTTTTTAACTACATAGCAATGTAGGACATGCCCCAGGTGAAATGTAATTATGAGGGGCATTTTCCTGTTCTGAGCCAGCTGGGTATTTTAGAGATAACAGTTTCCTTCTTGCCCTTTTGAGCCCACTTGGTTGTATGCTAGTGTGGTGGTTCTTGAGCTTCAGTGGTGCTGTAACAACCTGGGGAACTTGCTCATCTACAGATTGCTGGACTCCTTCCCCAGTTTCTGATTCAGTAGTTCTGAGCAGGGCCCCAAATTTGCATTTTTTAACAAGTCCCCAAGTGATGTTGCTGTTGTTGCTGGTGGTCTGGGGACCCCATTTGGAGAACACTGCTGCAGATGATTCTCATGTTTGAGAGCCACTTAGGTGAGCAGCATATAAAGCCATGCTTCTCAATTAGAAGCAGGTATGCAGCAGTCACATAGGAACCTTCTGGAATCTTTATTTTCACTGTCCACCCTTGCCCTCATCTCATATGCCAGCACTTTCTGATAGGTCTCTTTCAACCTCTCCTTTGGAACCATTGCTTTAAAGACCTTCCCAAGAATGATGCCTCAGTACTCAGTGTGCTCTGCTAGGCAGTCTCAGAGACCATCATCTGAAATAATTCATGTGGATGCTCCTTGACTCTTTAGGTATGTTAGGTCAGGCTTGGCTTTTTCAGTGAGCATTACCGACAACCCTGCCATCCAAATCAGGCTGTCTGGCTGTACACTGGGCTGGATTCTGAAGGTCCCACCTTGTTCTCAATAGGAAGGCAGCAGGATATATTGTAATACCAGCTGCCTAAGAGAACAGCATCCCTGGCTTTCAAGTGTGCTTTAGTTGATCATGCCGGTATAAATGACTTCAAGAACTCAGATTTTTCGGAATCTCTCTGAGTTTGATGTGCCACGGACTCCACTCCCTTTTGTCACCAATTAAGTTGCCAAGACCCTCTTGTAAAAGTAATGAATGAGGAGCTCTTTTTTCTTGCTGTCAGTGGCCCCTCATTGCATGGCTACCGTCTGGCTCTGGTTGGATGTAAGAATTTGTCTATGTGACTGACATGCAGAGCTTCCCGGCAAGGACATGTCATTTCCTTCTGACCATATCTACCCAGGTAGAGCCCAGGGCAGCAGAAAGGCACAGCAAAGAAGTCTCTCTGGTCTCTTGGCAGGGCCGTGTAATTTCAGGGCCTGCTCCTCAGAGCAGGAAGGTGGTGAGACTGATAGGAGGTTTGGGCTGCACTTTCCGGGGCTGACGCAAATGGACTGACAGAATTCCATTTAGCCCTCAAAGTAAAACCAGAGTATACAATGGCGGGTAGATAGGGGCATTTGGCAGAAAGATAATTTTGTCAAGCTATTTGTTCTCTTTCTTGCTAGTCGGTTGTGCACATTTAGTACGTATTATTATTCTGTTGATAGATGCCTGTTAGTGGCTCCTGCTATTATTATTATTGTTGTTGTTATTATTGCCATTATGACTGTTATTATTCTTAGTGGAGGTGTAGCTCTCTGTCAAAAGAAATTTTAAAAATCTAAGTTTGAGGTGTTTTCTTCGTGTTTTGTAACCAAGGTATGCTCATTGTCCTTTTGATCTAGGTGAAGGATGCTACCCGAAAGATTGCCAAGGCTTTTGCCATCTCTGGCCCATTCAACGTCCAGTTTCTTGTCAAAGGCAACGATGTCTTGGTAAGAACTGCCAAGGTGCCTGCGAGGACACCAAGCTGGGTTAGGTTATGTCGGTTTGTGCCCCCTCTGGTAGTCTTCTCTGTGAGCACAGATGGAGCAGCTGAGATTCCTGCAGCTGTTCCTGTCTGAGTGTGGGTCGTTGCACAGCAGAGAATGTCTGCCCTGCTTGAAGGCAGAGGCCTTTGGTGGTACTGACGTGTCAGTCACGGTTATGGAAAGCACATCCGGCCCACTGGAAAGAGGACTGCTGTCTGCTCTGCAGTACAGAAAGATGGACACAGTGACTATCTGAATATGTCGAGTAGTCACAAATTGTATACACTGAAGTCTCAGATAGTCCTGATGTACAAAAAATGTTAAATCAACTACACTAGTCTTAATTAGTCTATTTAATGTAACCCATCAGTAACCAGGATTGGTTCAGCAGCATCTACTATGTGAAATCATATGGTGGCAATAAAGATGGATAAGTCACAGTCTTTGCTCTCAAAGATATTCAGTTTGGCGAGGACTGGGAAGATGACTCTGTAGACATCCATAGCATAAGTTAGAATATAATAGCTGCTGGAAGGAATGTACAAATACATGGTACTGAAGTCATAGAGAGCATATCTACGTGTGTGTGTGTGTGTGTGTGTGTGTGTGTGCGTGCGTGTGTGTGGCTGAGCATTTGTTTGAGTGTCATACCTGGTTTGGGCTGGATTTCAAGGGAGATTTTTGTATTTTAAGTGGATCTTAAAGAATGGCTGGAATTTTGACAAACAAAAGAAGGTAGAGAGGACATTATAAATAGAACATCTAAGAGAAAATTTGGCACCTCTTGGGAGATAGCAACTAGTTCAGTTTAGCAAGATCATTTTTCTAGGTAAATAGTGCAAGGCAAACTTGAAAAGTAAAATTGGGTTCAGGGAAATGGTACAAGATAACAGAGAGAGATATAGTGCGGCCAGAGAATAGAGAGCCTTCAAGGACAAGACTTTCATCCGATGGCCAGTGGAAACCCCGTGAAGGCTTTTCGTAGGGACATGGCATTATCTGAGTTCTGCATTAAAATCTATCAGCAGTGTTTGGGGATGAAGTTGTGGAAAGCAGATGGAAGAAAATCAGAATTCAAAGATACTAACGAAAAGGAAACTGGTTAGCCAAAGTGCAAGCAGTGGAGAGAAAAGGAAGAATCTGGCAAAAGAAGAGCTGGTCCCAGTGAAAAACAGCTAGAACCCAGGTGACAGGGAGGTTAATATGTTGTCATTGGATCTCACCATCATTTCTCTTTGTTTGAATTTTGTTATCTGTCTCTCCAGGTGATTGAGTGTAACCTGAGAGCCTCTCGATCCTTCCCCTTTGTTTCCAAGACATTGGGGGTAGACTTCATTGATGTGGCCACCAAGGTGATGATTGGAGAGAGCATTGATGAGAAACCTCTTCCCACATTGGACCATCCCATAATTCCTGCTGATTATGTTGCAATTAAGGTAACATTAAAAAAAAAGTCTATCAGTCATTTTTTTTAAGTTTCAAGAGATTAAAGGAAAATTTTTTCATCAAAAATAACCTTGAGGGATGCCTGGCTGGCTTAGTCAGTAGGAGAGCATGTGGCTTCATTTGGGGGTCATGACTTCAAGCCCCACATTGGGGCTTACTTAAAAAAAAAACTTTTTAAAAAAAGTAAAAAAATTAATTTTGATACTTCATGAACTTTCTAACTAAAGTGCTGGACCAGGGATTTATGATATTTCCTTTGAATATATACACAGGCAACTTTATATGAATTTTTATCCATTTTAAAAATAATAAAAAATCATTAAAACCAACTAGCTGAGTGAATTATCAACTATGATACTGCAATTGATACACAGTGGTGTTGATTTGTTTGGTGAACAGAAATTCTGAACATATTTTGTTAAGATAAGGCCTGAATTGTGTCCCTTTGGAATTGTGCCAAGACTTCAAGGATACATGGGTCTTGTAAAAAGTGTTACCTTGTGCTGTTGGTTAAACTCTAGCTACCTTGGCCACCTTGCTTAGTTCCTATTTTTTTCAGCAGCAATTTTTCCTCTTGAAAGGTTGAAATAGCCATTGCTATTCACGGTGGTGCCACAAAGGAAATGAAACTGATGGCACCTCTATGAAGATTGACCAGGAATGTTTAAGATTTCCTCACTAATTTCCAAAATAGATGTATATTTCTAATAATACTTTTTTTTTTTTAAAGATTTTATTTATTTATTTGACAGACAGAGATCACAGGTAAGCAGAGAGGCAGGCAGAGAGAGAGGAAGGGAAGCAGGCTCCCCGCTGAGCAGAGAGCCCGATGCGGGGGCTCGATCCCATGGCCCTGGGATCACGACCTGAGATGAAGGCAGAGGCTTTAACCCACTGAGCCACCCAGGTGCCCCCTAATAATACTTTAATAATAAAACCATTGTGCTCCTCTAGCTGCCTCAGCACACCCAGGCACAGAGTATTTATAATTATGACTTTACTTCATTAATCAAGTAATACATTAATGAATGTACTTATAATTATGACTTTACTTCATTAATCAAGTATGAGGATTAGTGAGATACTATATAGATATATTTGGATGTTTTAGAAAAAGCGTAAGATGGAATCAGTTTATATCGTGTGGTGTATTTATGTGGCATTTATATATCTTGGATGCCTTCAGAAGATTTCCATTCCTATATGTCCTAGTGACCTCAGTCATAATTGTGTTATAGCTGAGACTCTGACTTCTGACCTTTATAGTGGATGCTTTAAGTTGAAGCTATAAATAAAAAAAAATTATTAATCTTATTTAGCTTAATAATTTAGGATGACTTGGATTTTACAGTGCATTGAGATGGAATGTCACTTGTTCTATTGGGGAAGCGTGGCACTTTATTCCTGGAGACTATGACACAACATAAATTGTTAAAGCTTTCAGTGGGAATTATACGTAGGTAAAAAAAAAAATACATAGGATTTCTTTGTTTGAGACCAATAAGTAGAAGGCCCTGAAAAATATTTTCTACTGGAAATTCTATAGATGCATTTCAAATTCATGTCTCTAAATTCATAGACACAGAAATATGCATACACATTGTGTATGAAACAATATCCAACTAAAAACAGTATTGAAGGACAGATATGCATTTTTCAAAATGCACTGTATCTTCCAGTTTACTTCTTTTCTAGTTATCATTGTATATGAATCTTGACTTTTTAAAAATGAATGGCTTCTTTATAGTCAGTCTTAACACGGGCCTAGGGAGGTGGGTGGACGTCCACAGATGACAGCACAGAAAAGTGAGAGTAGAGAATTATATAATCACTTGACTAGGGATGACCTTGTGAAGTGACCCTGAGCTAGAATCCCAGGATAACTTGGAAGGGTACCAGAATCGAAGAAGAATCCACACTAGAAGTACGCATAGATGCAAGAAACCAGGACTTGGTTTCTCATGAACTGCATCGATAAAATAAATGAAGAAGAAACACTCTTATCTATGTTCTAGTTCACATGAAAGTTCTGGGCAGTAGTGTGCCCAAGCAGAATGTTTTTCAAGGTCTTTTAAGAGGTGTCAACAACAGTTTAGTGTCTCAGAAGTCAGCTTACAGACTGACATTTCTGGCATGGTTGCCTGTTGCAAGTTCAAATGATCAGAAAAAGAAGAGGAATGTTTCCAAAGCCTACCAAGAAAAAAATGTGTTTGAACTCTGTGTGTTTGGGGAGACCAATGCCCAGTAGACTTTGTTTGAAATCACTCCAATAAGAATATGTGTAGGCCAGATTAGAAACACTGGACTAGACTGGTCACAGGGGCCCTATTTACAGAAATAATTTGTGATTATTTAACTCAAGGTTTTGGCCAAGAGCTCAAGAAATTCTTGGAACAGAGTTTTAAAGTTATTTTTCAAGTCAGATGCTTAGACCAAAGAGATTTTTTATGTGTCTACCATAGCCTAAATGGAACCTGTGAGAGATGGTTCACTAAATATAAGTATCCTCTCTTATTCCTTTTATACTTTTCTCTCACATATTTTTCCTCCCCATTATTTCTGACAGGCTCCAATGTTTTCCTGGCCCCGGTTGAGGGATGCTGACCCCATTCTGCGATGTGAGATGGCTTCCACTGGAGAGGTAACTGGTTAATGATCCATGAATGCTTTCATTAAATCTGCTTTGAAATCTGTGGTTTTATGATCTGAGCATAATACAGTAAGTAAGTTATTAAGTATAATGGGGGACACAAACTTCTGTTATCAGAGTAAGTCTGAAAGGGCTGAAGAATTTTGAGCTAAAGAAAAATCTTGTACTTTTGTGGACCAGAGTCTAAATTTTCACTCTTATTTAATTCATGAATCTAATGTATGTGTTCCTAATTCATTTCCATATTACACATTGAGAACAGCCTCCAAAATATTTCTTTACATGTCTAAGTAAATATCTCCTGGGTCTTTCTGCTTTATTTTAAGTTTTTGTTTCAAGGTCTCTCTGTAACAGCACCTCCCACCCCTGCTTCCCTCAGCCTCTTGCTACTATGAAATTAAATCACTGGGTTTTTACTAGCAATATGTAGAATGACTGTACAGCATTAGAAAGATTGCAGACCTAAACATTGTGGAATCTGCAGATAAATGCAAAAAATCTCAAAAAAACTTGCAACTTGAACCTCTTGGGGATTATCTAAAACCTATAATGGGATTGGCCACTGGATGTCCCTCTTCACTTGTGTTGGGACTCTTGTCAGCCAAAGGTTTCTTTAAAAATGTGAACTGTGTTTCTTGTAGAGAACTGTCAGATTCTAGAAAGTTCCCTACATGTCAGTGTCAGGACATTTTATGAATCACCCAGCCCTTGACAGACTTACTAGATACAACCTTCAGATTCTCATCAGTGCACATCAGAGTGGCAACATCAGACTGTGAGGCATTATAGTTTCCTCTTGCTATTAAAGAACACCTGAAAGGGGAAAATATTTAATTACAATAAATATGTGATGTCTTATGTGGTTGCCTGGTTACAGGCAACATCTGTGCTGGGAAGTGAAGTGAGACAGGAAGGCAGGCCGGGAAGAATAAATGGCTATCTTGTTTGTATTTGGACTGGCGATTGCCTTCTCTTAGCTCCTTTGCTGCTGCTTTTAATTTACTAGGTGAGAAAACCTATCTTTAAAAGGAGGAGCCTACATTACAGTTCTCTGCTGTTTAAGGAGATGCTCTTCAGGTTCATCTTGATCCCAGGGTCACTCGGTAGCAGGGCTGTTTTCAGCAGATCCAGGGTTCCGATCCGGGAGAGATTGGCTTTCCTTTGTGCTGTTTTCTCTGGTATGGCAAACTTATCCTCACTGTCTATGTCTGTTCTGCCTCCAGATGCACATTATTGGAGTTGCTGAAATACAAGAATATGAAAGAATTAGAAGCTCAGTTCACCTTTGTTGTGCTCTGTTTCAGAAGTATAGAGTTAATTCTTCTTCCATTATTAGAGTCATACTTCCAGGTGTCACCGAGTGGGATGTTACAAGGGCTATTTCATAACTGAGACCAGAATAATAATTCTATTATTAGGTGAAATCTCAGTTACGCTTAGAAGAGACATTTTCAGTGTTCAGATGGCTTGTTGTAGGACTGACTAAACCTTTACCTCTTAATCTAGGTGAGGGCTGTTTTAATTTTTTTTTAGTGGCAAGGTGTATATGTTAGACCTGAGCTTACTTGAATATCTGACTGTGTTCTGTGTTTTTTGGTAGAAAACTCCTGAAATCTCTTGTGTCTTGTTCTATCTGCTTTTATGATGGGATTGCCTGGTCCTCTCAGCAGAATTTGGGTTTCATTAACTGAGGTTGATATTACTGAGGCTAGTTGACCATTAATTGAACCAAAGAAAGAGTTCGCTGAATAGCAGCATGTACTCGTGTTTGGCTGAAGGTCATAGTCATGAGAACATCCTTTTCACAATAAGGGAGCCATTTGCTTAAAGAATGAATGAATGAATTTAGCCATCGGTATTATTTACTATAATGGTGGTTCTGTACCTGTGCCAAATGATGATATGCATGGCAGAATCTATTCCCATCATGCTCAAATATACTACTTGTTCTATGATTATGGGGGCCATTTGACTTGTAGTTATCCAGTAGCACAATTACCCTTGCTGAAACTTCTGTGTATCCCAACATTATATGTTAGTTTGGAATGGTTTCTATTTTATTTATTTATTTATTTATTTATCAACATATGGCTGTGGTATTCAGAACTAGTCTAAACAGGGCATTTTGGTTCATTTTATGAAAATGATTTTAAATTGAGATTTTCATGGATTTATTGAATTTCTCAAAAAGCTTTCTCATAAGCTGTACAAAATACATAAGCCCAACCAGTTGATCAGCAGTTATGCATGTGTGCTACTGACCCATGAATTCACGCATTGTGGCATCGCATACGTGACACATACTGTTATTTAAACATTAAACATTTGGTAACTTACCACATTATGGACCAGAAGCTGTGATTTGTATCCAAATAACTCACAGTAGAATCCAGTTATGTTGCTCCATGGAGTGTTGTTGGATAGGGAAAGAATTGCTTATTCATTCATTATGCTTAATTAAAAACATAAGATACATCTGCCCTGGCCGGCTTTTTAATCCCAGGATTCAGACTGCATGGTCTTTGGGCAACTCAATAAAATTTAGCAAAGGGGTCTATGAGTAAAGTGCTTTGATTTGTATTTGTTTATCAGTAAGAACTGTTGACTAGTGTTTGTTTCTTTTTATTTTATATTTTAATTTATTCTAAACAGGTGGCTTGCTTTGGTGAAGGTATTCACACAGCTTTCCTAAAGGCAATGCTTTCCACAGGGTTTAAGCTACCCCAGAAAGGCATCCTGATTGGAATCCAGGTATGTGGTTGCATGCATGCCCCCAGGCACATGCTAGAAATGGCTGAGAAAAGACCTGAATTATGGTATAAAAGAGGGGAGATTTGTTTTAAGCTCCACTAAAGAAAATATCAACTAATAGAAAGAATGGATGTTTGTTCTCTATATGTTCCCTGGGTTTTGCTTTTTTCCATTGTAGCAATCAATATAAATAAGTGAATAAATAAAACAAACAGAAGGAAGGTCTCTAGCGAAAAGGGTATTTGTTCTGAAAAGGATTTAGGATGCCTTAAACAGGAATCTCTTCTGTTTCTTGGTTATATCTTTTCTATGTGCTCTGCTCTTAGTTCTTCCTCCTTAGCCCTTGAACATACGCTTTCCATAAAGTTGGGTCTCACCTCGTCTTTCTCTCTGTCTCTGTCTGTCTCTTGACTTTCCGACTATCTCTTGACTATCCCTCTGCCAGTTCGTGTCTGTGGTATCCACTGTCCTATCCATAACTGTCACCTTTAAATCTTCATCCTTCATTATCCCATATTTCCAGCCATCTCTTGAATACCTCTATGTGATGTCTCAAACCCAACCCATCCCCAGCTAAAGCTCTGTGATCCCTTCCTGACCTCTGTTCTTTCCTTCCTTACCTTCATTCATTCACATTTCAACTTGGAAATATTGTGGATCTTCCACATCTTATGGTGGGGTGATGCCTCAGTTAACTTATCATAAGTTGAAAGCATCAGAAGTCAAAAATGCATTTAATATACCTACCCTATCGAGCATCATGGCTTAGCGTAGCCTACCGTAAGTGTGCTTGAAACACTTTATGTCAGCCAACAGTGTGGCAAAATCATCTAACACAAGGCCGATTTATAATAAAGCATTACATATCTCATGTAATTTATTGAATACTGTACTGAGAGTGAAAAGCAGAATGGTTTTAAGTGTATGGGTTGTTCGCCCTCATGCTTGGGTGGCCTGACTGGGAACCGCTGCTGCCCACATCACTATAGAGTATTCTACTGCATATCACCAGCCTGGGAAAAGATGAAAATTCAAAATTCGAAGCATGGTTGGTACTGAATGTGTATAGCTTTCACTATTGTAAAGTTGAACTTTTTCACATTGAGGACCATTTGTAAATGTCAAATGTCAAAGATCCAAACCTGCAGAAGACTTGGGCATTACTGGAGGGATTTTCTCACTCCTCAACTTACAGAAAGTTCTTGAAGGGAAGGAGCTTAATGGGCTTAAGAAAGTTAGCAGAGTCCACAGTATCCTGGGGAGGTTCTTGAGTATCATTATTTGGTAATTCTTCTAAGTCAAAGCCAAGAGAAATAATTATAAGAGAATATCTTTATACAGTGCAAAAGGGCATTATTGGTTTATTATTGCTTTGTTAAGCAGTTGCTTTAAGTAATTATTATTGCTTTGCTTATTTTTTTATGATTGCACATAAAATGGAAATCATTTGATACAGTCTGTTCTGTTTATAAATTTCCTAAAAAATTCTAAATACTTTCCACCTGGTCATTCACTTATATTTCAGATAAATTCTTAGGTCCTATAAAAACAATAACTGGTCTTAGATATCACCCCTGCCATACTTTTAATAAGCTCAAACCCTGCATGGTTACATAAAAATCAATAAAAATATAATTAGAACAGTAACAGGTATTCTCAAGCCTGTGGGTGATTATTATAGATACCACCTCATTAGGGTGTCTTAATATCAGCAAATTAGCCTCTGGAGACTGGATGCGTAGTGGCTTTGGAGAAGTTTCTGCAAAGAGCAACTTGGAATTTTGCTTCATAAAGGTGTGGAAAGGGATATGGAGAACAGTTAGAGCAGAGGCTAACAAGATGACTTGCAATTGTGAAGCTTAATGGCAGTTTGGAGACACATCACACCATATGAGACACTCATCATGTTATAAATGAGTATTAAGTATTATTAAGTCACAAGTATGAGAGTATTTGCCCAACTTCCAGTTATGGCTTAAAGTTTAATGTGAGACCTGGGGGCATTCAGAGGAGACTGTGCCCTTAGTCCCTGTCTTTACAAGTAATCATAATAGTGCTAACATTTTAAAATACCAGTTTAAGAAGGCAGTGAGGTATAAAATTGTGCCTTGTTTGGTTCCAGTGCTGCAGGAAATATTAAGCAAAAATTAATTCGATCCCTATGAGGTATTTGTGTGATTTGGGCATTAGTGAACAGAAATTTTGCTTTATGGATGGGGAAAAAAAGAGGGCTTTATAGGGTAAAAAGAGGTTTCTTAAAGGAATGAGGTTCTGCCCACTGAAGTTTTGTCTTTCAGCATGTTCTTTTTTAAAGAGATCAGTATTGCAGCAGTTACATGAGTTCTTAGAAAGAACTTTATATTTGTGCGTAAGTGCACAATGTTAGGGCTTTAGATATGTGTCTATTTTAATTATAAAGTTTAAAAAGTATATTTAAAGAAATGTTTAAGGGATGCTGGGAGTGGGAGGGCTCATTTGGTTGAGCATCTGCCTTTGGCTCAGATCATGATCCCAGGTTCCTGGGATCCAGCCCCACATCAGGATCCCTGCTCAGCAGGGAGTCTGCTGCTCCCTCTGCCTCTGCCTCTGCCTGCTACTCCCCTGCTTGTGCTCTCTCTCTTTGGCAAGTAAGTAAATAAAATCTTTTTAAAAATAAAGAAATGCTTAATATAAAGTTATATTTAATAAAGTATTAGTAGCTGTGGTAGAATTGATCAGCAGGAGATGGATGAGAGTCACTTTCTGACCTAGTCAGCGTAGGCGGCAAGGAAAAGCTGCCCCTCTCGTCAGTTCGAGGACACGCTCTCTGTTACCATCTGGTGGATTTTCACTGAGAGTGACTTTTAAAAACACGTCATAACTTTAGCTGAACAACATGACAGGATATACTAACTGGAGCATTAATAGCTAGAAAACTCACTGGGTATCTTCTTAGATAGCACGAGACCAAACCTAACCCAGGCCTTTTACTCAGACTTCCTAGGAACGGTGGACAAAGTAATTCAGATTCCATATCTTCAGTATGCATTGGACTTTAAAAAATCATTTTATTTAACATGATTCAGCATGGCCAGAATAATTCACTCATTCAAATATATAAAGTCAGAAGCGAGAAGGAACTAAAAAAGTACTGCTAATATGATACAGTATATGGGCATTAGGGGCCATATGCCAATATGCTATTGGGCGTTAGAACCAGTAAATACAAAGGAACACAGTTAGTTGGGTTCTTGAGTGAAGTTCTAAGAAAGAAATCCATCACTGAATTTTGATTTCTTAAGATAATCATTAATTGAGCCTGATGCCGTGCAGACTTCATTCACAGATGAATGCCGTAGCCAGCACCACTGCAGTTAATTTGCTTACTTATTCCTTCATGGAGAAGTGAGGAAGATAGTCAGGACCTGTCCCATTTACTTGAGGGAAAGGCCTTTTCTCTTTATGTCCCACCTTGACCCAGCTTCCTTTTACAAACACGAGCATTTAATTGAAGATACCTTAACTCATTCATTTTCACAACAGGTTGCAAGAAAAAATGGGGGGAAAATAGAAATTACAGAGGAGAGGTAAAAATGACTCTGAGCCAGGAAACATTTTTTTCCCCTTATTTTTGGTAGTTTAACACATGTTTCAAATAGTAATGTATTACTAGCAAGTATCAGCCACTTCTCAACATCTAGTAAACAGTGTGTGCGTGTGTGCATGTGCATGTGGGGGGGGGGGGTGTGCGTGCGTGTGTGTGTGTGTGTGTGTGTGGCGGGGGGCATCTGCATGCTAATTTGTTGCACTGCAGTCTTCCTAACCTTCTCTTTCTCACCCTGCTCCTTTATACACACAGACCTTTTGTTTCTGCCCTCCTAAAGTTAGATCCTATGGGACAAGTCACCTGGGGAATTTGAAATATTCATAACACCAGTTGTATATAACTAGAACTTAGGGGGAAAAAAGTAAAGATTTAGATTCTGTCAAAGGATTCTTGTCAACTATTACATGCACCGGGTCGCTAACAAGAGGCTTTCCATAGGCCCAGACCCTAACATAAAAAAGGCATAATGTAGGTTTATAGGGCAACAAAATCATGTTTTATTTTCCTGCAATATTTCTAGCCTCCTTTCATCCCATCAGGATTTATTTTTAGT
Source organism: Taxidea taxus jeffersonii (assembly GCA_003697995.1). NCBI lineage: Eukaryota > Metazoa > Chordata > Mammalia > Carnivora > Mustelidae > Taxidea > Taxidea taxus. The sequence continues at coordinate 38,449 of ML109543.1, read as the reverse complement.
TGCTATGAGTAGGCAGTCTGCCTTGTTTTGAAGTTTTCTGGAACACCCTTTAACAATGGATGATTTACTCTAGAGTAGCTCAAGAGCACTCACTGTCTTTTTGCCTCTGATTGGGCTATTCAGCGATGTTTGTGGGGTGGCGAACACCATCCTGACATCTGCGCTTCAGCCTTGCTCCGAAGCACAAAGCAAGCATTTTATTTGAAAAAGACAACTCCAAGTGACATGAATAACCTTTTATCTTCAGTACAGAATCATTAGGAACAACCATAGAGTTGTCGATGCAGACGTCGCTGTGGAATCCACAAGTACCACAACATTAACTTGGCTTTCTGTTCTGCAGCCAGAAGTTGGAATAATGTGAAAGTGATAATTGGAGGAAATATGTTTTTTTTTTCATTTTTAAAGGACTTTCTTTCTTATAAACATTTTTCCAGGGAATAAATCAGCTTGTACTTTTCACCTCTAGTAACAAATGGTTTCTTACCCAGGTATTTTCAATCAGCTATTAAATCTGGGGCTACTCAGATGCAAGCTGACAGCTGTAATTTCTTTTTGTAGAGAGGCTGTTTTATGTGTCACAAGTGTTCAATACATGTTTGATAGAAGTTTATAATGTGGCTATGAAAGCCAACACCCCAGACTAGAAGGCAGAGTGGTTCCCCGGCTGGGAACTGCCAATACTGTCATGTTGGATATTTATCTTTTCCACTTGGGGGACAGCATTGAAACAGCTCCATAATGAGGTTCCGACTGGTGTCTGCAAGTCTTAGAGGACTTGCTGACTTATTTTACTTTAAAATAGCAAAGAAAAAAATTACATTCTGGTACTCCTTCCTCAACATTTTTCATTGTGACTTTGGCCAAGGTTAATGGATCTTCACCTCAAATTACAAAATGAGTGAAGGATGGTTCTCCTATTCCTTCTTCCCTCCTACTCCTAAACTTAAGTATGCATCAGAATCACCTGGAGGGTTTGTTAAAATGCAGATTATTGGGATCCACTTTCAGAGTTCTTAATTCCACAGATCTGAGGTGGGACCCAAACTTTTCTACTTTATTTTATTTTTTAAAAGATTTTATTTGTTTATTTGAGAGAGAGCAACAGATATCGAGAGAGAGCAGGAGCAGGGAGGAGAAGGAGACGCAGGCTCCTTGTTGAGCTCCTTGTTGAGCAAGGAAACTGATGCAGGGCTAGATCCCAGGACCCTGGGATCATGACCTAAGCCGAAGGCAGATAGATGCACGACTGACTGAGCCACCTAGGTGCCCCTTAACTTTTATATTTTAAACAGATTCCCAGGTGATACTGATTTCCTGGGGAACAACATTTTGAGAACTGCTGAGCTTGTGAAATGATATATTTTTTGTTTTTAATTTTTTTTAAAGATTTTATTTATTTATTTGACAGACAGAGATCACAAGTAGGCAGAGAGGCAGGCAGAGAGAGACAGGGGGAAGCAGGCTCCCTGCTGAGCAGAAAGCCCGATGTGGGGCTCGATTCCAGGACCCCGGGATCATGACCTGAGCCGAAGGCAGAGGCTTTAACCCACTGAGCCACCCAGATGCCCTGAAATGATATATTTTTTAAAGATTTATTTACTTATTTTAGAGAGAGAGTATTTGGTGGGGAGGGGCAGAGGGAGGGAGAGAATCTCAGTCAGACTCTGAGCTGAGCAGAGAGCCCCACAGGGCTCAGTGCCACAACCCTGAGAATCATGACCTAAGTTGAAACCAAGAGTTGGATGCTTAATCAACCTTATCACCCAGGTGCCCCTGAAATTGTATTTTAGAAAATGGTTTCGATGTTATGTTATCATATGGCCATATATTACTAGTGACATTTTGCTAGGGAAAAATATACGAAATTGAGAATACTTTGTTCAATACACGATTAAGGTATCAGTTAATAACTCGTTGGACAATTTTATGTTGCATCTTCTAGTGTGCTCTGGTGCTTACTTAATTAAGTCTGTCCTGTGTTTAGCAGAAGGTCACAATGTAGTGTTCCAAATCAGGGAGATTCAGAAGTTCATTTAGAATATTTCATATATATTTACTATATTTCAAGGAACCTTGAAATGTGAAGAAACCTAAAATGCCATCTAATTCAGCCCCTCCTTTGCAAGTAGAATCAAGCTTAAAAAATCATTGTCCAATTCTTCTGCCTAACCTACTCTTAAAGAGGCTGCCATATGCCTCGTTAAATTACCCTAATGTCACTGAGTTACTCTGATTTTATACTTCTATATTTCCTTTTTTTTATGTCTAGCCATGAGCTTCTTGCAGCTAAAGCCCATTTCTTCCTGTTTGGTCCTAAGCAGGAATGGAAAGCTACTATCCTGGGCATGGTTACAATTTGTGTTCTAGAAGACTGTCCATGAATAACTCCTGAGCCCGCCTTAGCTGAGATTCATCCAGTCGCATTTATCTTTTCTATTTTCCAATAGTTTCCTCTCATAAAACTGCAGTTCTGGGATTGAGAGAGCCTGAATCTGAAAGAATTTTATATTTGAACATAGTCTTTGGAGTCTTTTCCTAGGATTTAGATCTGTTCTCAGAAAGCCTCTGCAAGTAAATATTGGGAGGTTTTATGGGCTGAACGTTATCAAAATTGTACAGGGATCTTGATATGTTTTATTATCACAATTCTTAGTTTCTTTGAGGCTCTGAAATAAGATCATCTCCTTGATTTTTTTTTTTACGCTGTTACCAACATGGTTTCTAAATAGATTATAAAACATGTACTGAAGTAACCAAATTATTTTATCTGTTTGTAAACTTTTTACAAGAGAAAACAGCTAACATGTTTAGCCAAAGGCAGGATAGATACGTTTTTAACTGTGTTCTGTTTAGCTCAGTTACCCAAACATTCCAGTTAATGAGGTCAAGGTAAGGGATTGACTTTTGGGTAGGCCACTTGGCTTTTTTTTTTTTCTCTCACTCTGATCACTGTCTTGCAAATACTGGTTTGTGGTCACAGGAAGGGGTGCGTTCAGAATGAGGGAACCCTGGTGACAATGTGCAGGAGTCTAGGGAAAGCGGGACCTGGAAACCAGATGGGTCCAGCTAAGGCTCTAGGAAGTTCACAACAATGGGCTCTCAGAACATATCTGAATGGTGAGATGGAACCTGAGGAAAGCTTGTCTGGAAGTAAGATATATATGAGGAGAAATTTGGCTTATATTTGACATATGACAGCCAGTAGAGGAAGTCAGGCTTGGAAATTAGTGTCCAGGGACAGGAATCTAGTCTCTGGGAGGCTGAAAAAACAAACGTTTTAATAATAACCATGAATACTTAATGAGAACTATTAATGGGCAAGTAACTTTGTACAACAACTATTAATGAACTAAGTTCCTATACTGACACTTTTAAGAAGTGCTTACTTATAAACTAACTTACGAATACTCACAATGAACCTTTGACACAGATGCTGTTGCCATTCCCATTTAACAGATGAGGAAAGTACATCACAGAGAGGTTAAGTAAGTTGCTCATTGTAGAGTCCCAAGAAAAGATATACTACCATGCTCGCTGCCATTTTAAAAAGGAAGAAATGGAGACTCAAAGACATTAATTTTTCTAAGGACACACTAAAAATGAATGGTAAAACCGGGATCTCAAAGGCAGCTTAGTGACTCTAGAGCCCATTCTTTTATTCTTTACTTTAAAGTTAATGCAAACTTGAGTCCAAAATGGTTGACTTAGTGAAGGGAGGTATGCGCAAGCTGTTAGGACAGGGCCCAGTCATCTAAGAACAGGACCAAATTAGAATTCAGTGGGTAGAACCGGTTGAGCAGGCAGAATGATCAACAAGGCTGACCTGGCGTTGGACTCCTAACCCAGGTGTTTTTAAATTCTCCCTGACCTGGAGAAGGATCCATGTAGAACCAAGGTGGATCTTAATCTGTAGACAAAGTGGATTAAGTAGGGAGTGGAAGAATTTGAAGGCAAGGTAAAAAGTCAGACTGTAGAGAACAAGACCACGTGGATGTAATTTTACCTATATTGAGAAATAAGTAAGAACTCGGTACTCACTCTAGGAGGATGAGAGGATCGAACTTGTCACCTTAATCTAAAGCACCTGTCAACATATGGCATTGCCTCTGATAATGGCATGAGAGAATACCATATTGCACATGACTAAATAAAGAGTGCGATATCTGGAAAGTGAATTTTGTTAAATTCTTTTAATTTCAGCAATCATTCCGTCCCAGATTCCTTGGTGTGGCTGAACAATTACACAACGAAGGCTTCAAGGTACGTGATATCAATTTTTTTTTCAAGCCGTTTTCGGTAAGCCCTGAAATCTATTCACAAAAGAGAATATTAATGAATCTTAAGGAATGAAATAGCTCAAAATATATCCTTTTAACTTGAAAGATTTAACTAATGTGATAGTTTCAAAACTTCAATAGAATAAAATTATTAGAAGGACTAGTTTTAAGTTATAACAAAGGTACCATAAACTCCATGGGAGTTGGCACTTAAACACTTAGAAAGTTTAGTTTACGCAGGATTGGGACAAAGGCCCAATACATTTCCTATATATTTTTTTCTTTTTCCTTTTCTTGTTTCCATATGAAGTTATAGTTTCCAGCTGTTGCAGTTATAGGCAAAACTTCTTTGCCACAAATACCTCCACGCAAAGCTTGGTTCAGTCAAACAAAATGATTCCCGATGTTCAGCGTGGGCCTGCGGTCATGGGGCTTTGTTGATCTGATAACAGTGAATCCTCAGACAGTAATAATTCTTTATTTTTTCTTCTACAAAAGCAGTTACAGTTGAGGTTATTAAGTTGTTCCTTAGAATATTTTAAAAATATATGAAGTGGGCATGACTCTGGATAGAGAGTCCAAATCTCTATTCAGGGTATTCTCGCTTCTCCTATATATACCACTTTCTTCTACTTTGTGATTTAAATGACAAGTGTGTCCCACTCGGTTTCTTTGTTCCACGAAAGCCTTCCCTGTGATTCAGTAACTGACTTTTCCATTTTAAATGCAGCTCTTTGCCACGGAAGCCACGTCAGACTGGCTCAATGCCAACAATGTCCCTGCCACCCCAGTGGCATGGCCGTCTCAGGAAGGACAGAACCCTAGCCTCTCTTCCATCAGAAAGTAAGAAGAACTGGGGTAGAGTTCTATCCTCCTACAGATAGAAGATTAACTTTGGGAACTAGTATGATGTGAATACTTCACCTTACCCTACTGCAAGTTTCTAAAAGTCCTCTTAGCCATTTCGGATGAATAAATCTGTGGATTATAGTAAAGTTTCATTCTCGTGAATTTTGCTGTTACTATGACATATATTGCCATATGTCTATATACTGATACATAGCGTCTTTCAAAATATTTTCTAGTAAGGATGCTTTCCTGAATGGACAGCAAGATTTCAGTGATGAGACTCAGAGACATGAAGAATGTAATACAATACAGCACTTTATATTTTACATTAAACTTACATTGTATGTAGGTGTATATATCAAATATAAGATAGACCAGCTGCATTTCACTGAGGTTTGTGTGTGAATAAATCAGTCCAATTTATTGAGCACTTGCTATATGCAGGAGACTGTGGTGAGTGCTAGGATAACACCAACCACTGAATTACCTAATTTACTATTCTCTGATCGGGATGGTTGTTATGCCTAAGGCTATGTCATCATTAGACTTGGTAAGACATATTATTTAGTGCACAATGTGAGTCTTTAGGAATTCCATTACATCAACACTTAGAGAAGTATGTGGCATGGGTACATAAGAGATAATTCTCAGTTGTTCCAGGATATTACAGTCTGTTAAATGGCTACCATTTGTTTGGGCTCTATATAAACCTATAAATCATTATCAAATTAATAAAAGAAGGGCAAATTGTTCACATTTTAGTAGATTTCCAAAGATGCTATAGGTGCTTGGTTAGGACTTTGTGAAACAACAATTAGCATTCCTTCATGCTGTTTGACATTTAAGTGTCCCCTAGTGTGCATAGCAGCAGCCCAGCAACAGAATGTGAAGAGATTTAATTCAAAAGCAAGAGTTATTGGCATACCTGTGTTGGCATACCATTAGCTGAGAGGCACTGGGAAGCAGGCAGTGAGGTAAAAGTCTGGGAATATCGGAGTATGGGAGTGGAGTGGACTTCAATACTGGAAAAACCTCCTTGTAAAATAAGTAAATACCTATCAAATTACCAATTCTTCTGTGGATAGATAGCATTTGGGAAAGAAAAACCTTTCCATTTACTTAGTTAGACTTTCCTCAGAATTCTTTCAAGAACACAATAAAGAAATTAATGTAATTTGAACATCTATTTGGGAACAGAGGAGGGCAGATGGCAGTCAGCTCAGTATGGCTTTGCCTTGAATGGCACAAGAAAATAATCACATTAGTATTTTAAAAACTAATTATAAAATATACGTTGCCACCTACAAACTTTTGTTTATTTTGATTATTCTTCCAGATTGATTAGAGATGGCAGCATTGACCTGGTGATTAACCTCCCCAATAACAACACTAAGTTTGTTCATGATAATTATGTGATTCGGAGGACAGCTGTTGACAGTGGAATTGCTCTCCTCACTAATTTCCAGGTATGTTCTTTTCCTCAAATACAGCTACATGCAGGTTTTTATTTCCATGTCTCCCTTAAGAGTATTCATCAACATATGCACATCCCTCTTCTCCCCTTCTTGTAACATTCAGAATGGAGAAGAATGTTTAAATAGAATCTAAAATAATGGTGCTATTATGGTAGGTCATGGCCTAATGGACAGTTGGTGATCAAGCAATTGAGATAATCAAAAGCCACAGATAGCCATTCTTACTCATTAGCCATGCAGTTATCTTTTAAATAAAAAGTGTGGTGTGGCATGGAACAAAGATACAAACTTTTATTCCATTGTTTCTAAATGAAAGCCATCATAAAAGAGCAACAGGTTAATGATCATTGAGGATCCAGATATAGCACAAGCACTTGTCCAATTCACAGAAAATGATCACATGAGGTATGTTTAGTTCCACTTGGACATGACCCACCAAATTTATCGTGGAGAAGAACTGTACTTCAAGAGTCAGTTAACTTTCTGCCCATTGTATTTCTTTTCCCCCTGAGTCTGTTTTAATCCCTGGGCGGGAGTTGAGGGGCAGGGATTAGCTTACTCATGATAAGGTCTGAAATATAGGAGACAGTCCTGATTAAATAAAATTTCTTGTGTCTTTCATCACATGTCCCTTTGGAAATTGGGAGCAGAAATTGACCTTTCGCTCCTGCTTCATTAAATCTTCCCTTTCATGTCATGTGGGTCACTAAGGTTCCTACCCTTATGTTTTCAGGTGACCAAACTTTTTGCTGAGGCTGTGCAGAAATCCCGCAAAGTGGACTCCAAGAGTCTTTTCCACTACAGGCAGTACAGTGCTGGGAAAATGGCATAGAGAAATCAACACCTAGCTCCAGCCAAAACCAACCCAAGCCACATTGGATCTAAAGGAACTGATTCCCCAACCGTCTTCCACAGAGACAACAAATATTGACACCAAACTATTTCAGTTTACTTGGCTGTGCCTTTCTTTCACAAATTGTCCATCACTTTTTACAAACCTTTCTTAAACTCCTTCCTAAATAACTTGTTCTGCATGAGAATTCATCTATTTTCTAATGCCTTATTTTTGGCAGGCCAAACTTACCTATGTGCTTATTTGCAGCTAACATTTTATGGTGCTGGTTAATGATGATCAAGGTAGAAAACGTCGCTTCTCTATCTTCTGAACTATTACTATACATATTTTCAAGACACTATTGTCATTGGTTTTAAATAGCATCTGCCACACTCAGGACATTTTAACAAGGCAGAATACTATAAAAATTTGTTAAAATGAAATATGGACTTAATTTATGAACCTCTTTATCATGATGTTTGTGTAAGGCATCTTTTTGATACTTATTCTCAATTATCTGGCTCACCCAGGAATAGCCCTATTCTTTTCCACAGTACTGAATTTGAGAACTGACAGAAGTCTTTAAAGTATGGATTTCTTTAAAGGACACTGGTTTTGTGTTTTGGAATATGTCTGCAGAGAGTAGATGCTGCTGAGTTGGTTTTCTGTTCTTGTTTTCCTTTGGATTTTAACCTGAACCAAGTGAAATCTTCAGGTTGATGCCACCTTTTCCCACCTGCCCCCATCAATATTGAAATAAGTTGGAAGTTATGTTCATTGCCTTCAGATTATGGATTCTGTTGATCTACTGAGCCCCGTACTATGCCATGAATGCCACACATTTTAAGCACAAGGTTCCTATTCCTTCTGCCTACAAGAAAAGTGCTTTCTACAGGGCAGCCTGTGTCACTTTCAAACTTTTTGTGTTATTATGTGTGCTCTAATTGTAAACTTTTAAATAAAATGCTATCAAGAGGCGGTACATTTGTATTCTTCCATTTATTTTATTTTTTTAACATTGATTTAATTGATTTCACAAAATCACTTCACTTCTCTGATGAAACACAGTTTTGAGCCAGGATTATGTGACTTTTTCTTTTTCTTTGAAAGCCATATAGGATATGAGTGAGCAAATTAATATTAAAAACAACAACACCTAGGCTGTTACATTTTTCTTTTTTTTTTTTTCTTGTTCCCTCACCTTGTTTACAAGTCTCATTAAAAAAATTATTAAGTCGTTATGTGGTTATATATTGTCTTTGATCTCAATCTTTTCAAATGTATACAACCACACACTGACTAAAGATTGCCACACAGATTTAATAAACTTTTAAACAAATGTCTTGCATAACGCAGAGAAGTACTTGACCCTATCAGAAGCTGATCCATAATGCCTGGTGGAGATAGTGCTAATAGTCCCAGTGATCATTTATATCCCAAAAATACCACCTAAATTGGGGCTTTGTGGGGGTCCTAAGATAATGATGGTGTAATAGTTTGTATCCCTTGCCTCTCACCCCATAGTCAAGGGATTACCATTTGATGTAAATTTCCATGAAGGCTTTGCAAATTCATTCGCTCCCTCTCGGCTCCTTATTACCACCATGGTTGAAACCTTCATTACTTCTTCCCTTTGATATTATAATAATGTACTCCCTGAGCATCCATTTATTCATATACCTGAAAATATTTGGTGAGTTTCTGCAACGGTTAGTGTAGGATATACCATGATCCTTCCTATCATTCTAGTACTTTCCTGATACTGTGCCACTTACCACCATCACAGCACCATAATAACTAACGTCATGGAGCACCTATTATTCCTCAGGCCTCTCTAAACACTTTATCTGATTGACCCCACTTAGTCCTCTAAATGCCCCTATGAGTAGGCGCTGTCATCTCCATATTTTAAATAAACAGAGGCAGGCAAAAGTTAAGTAACATGACTAAGATCACACAAAATGCAGTCTTATTATTTTTTTATGTCTTATAAGGAAGACAAATGTAAAAAAAATACATTTCTCACAAAGAAGAAAGACTTCATTTGCCTGCAGAGATCAGAGAAAGGCTTTTCTGGGGAGATGGAGCTGTCTGGAACAGCACGTCATAGTTCCCCAGGGGGATGAAATAGGGCATCCATTGAAGGAAATTACAAGTAACTTGTATGATAAGCTCAGGGTATGTGTGGAAAGAGAGGGCAAGGGATAGACGTTGAGGACAGGATCTTGGTTGTATGTGTTTAAGCCACATGTAAATTTTAAAAAATTGGTTTGTAAATAATTTTGGACTTAAAAATTGCAAAAATAAAAATTATATTCTCTTGACCCAGATTTATCTATCGGTAATATTTTACCCTATTTACTTTTTCTCACTTTTTTTTTCTTTTTTAAAGTAAGCTTGACATCCAACATAGGGCTTGAACTCACCACCCTGAGGTCAAGAGTTGTAAGCTTTACTGACTGAGCCAGCCAGGCCCCCCTATTATTACTTTAACATTTGTGTATTATGTATGTATGTATGTATCTGTCATCTATTTATCATCTATCCATCCATCCATTCACCTATCATCTTCATCTGTCTCTATCTAAACACACACACACACAGGAAGAGAAAAGGTACACTTCAAACAGAAGTAATTAGGCTACTAGCGACCAATTTAGAAATGTAACTCATAGTTTGAGACAGTATTGCTTGCTGAAACTACCAGACATTCAAAGCAATAGCTAAGTTTTGTATTGCTTAAAAAGGTTCTTAATTTCTACATTAATTTGGACAGACTATTTGTAAAATACAGTCAAACGAGAAGAATAACAGTATTGAATGAAGCAGCACTCTTCCTAAATAAAGCCCATATTTTCGTTAGTGAAATAAATGGTCTTTGGAAAATGGAAAATAAGATATATATATATATATATATATATATATGCATATATATGTGTGCTCATATGAAATTACATTAATTTTTGTTTTTGTTATCTTTGTTTTTAATGTTTCAAACTTAATGCTTTAAACACAAATAAACAATGTGTGCAGGAGCTTTGGTTGGCAGAGGGCAATGCAATGAAGTGGAAGCAGATTTGTGTTCAGATTAGGTCAGGTTTTGTCCTTTTGGAACATCTTTATTCTTTCATATAAACAGGTTAACACGTTTTATAAATGTCTGAATCTGTTATACATCACAAGTGCAGACAGACAACAGAGGGGCTATGTCTGTAGCGCTAAACAGAAAATCGAAGTAGCTTTTTCCATACTGAGAATTTAATAGCATGCAAGGAGGACCAGCGCTACTGGGAGGGGAGAAAAAGGAGCTCAGCCAGCTTGTGAAATGAAGAAGAGGAATAAGGAATGATCCATTTATAGATTTAGGATTTTATGGCTTTGGAAAAGTAAGTAGGATATTTTAACTGTACTTCTGTCAAACTTCCCTCTTAAATAGCATTCCTAGAAACTTTCAGAAACAGCTACAACATTCATTTATCTCAACAGCTGCAGGTACTCGAACCTCAGCTTCCACGAGTGTCCGCAGCCCCTTGAACAATGAAAGTGGAAATTATCAGAGAAACAAACCACGGCTGAATGCAGTTAAGTGCTCGGTAATTGCACAGCAGCATTCCCGCAAGACGGCTGGTGCGGCCCCCTGCGGGCGCAGGTGCCCTAAGCGCTCACACACACCCAATCAAACCCACCAAGCCCTTTCTTTACCTATCATTTCCAGCACCCTTAGCTTGAAAGAGACTAGCTCACCTTTCTTTCCCTTCTTTCTCCTACCATTTCTTTCCCCTTTGTTCTTACACATAACAATTCCATCTTTCCTAATGAATATTACTGGGCTATTTTATGAGAAGCTGGTACGACTGGTGAGCGTGAAGGTAATGTGGCAGGAGGAGGAATGACTGTCCTCCTCCTGAGTGACTCCCAGGGCTCTGCGAAAAATGGGTAATAATCGTCCCTACTTCTTCTCTGGCGCATAATGTAGGGTGCAAGGTTTCCAGAAAGAGAGTTTAAGTACCTACAGCTGTTGAGATCAATGCCCTAACGGAGGGGGAAGAAACAAAAAAACAAAAAAAAAAAACCTCTGAGCAAGTCAAAATTAGCACCATTTGTGCACGTTTCTTGTTGCTTAACGATCATATTTTGAGTCTTGACACTTGCATTTTATAAAGGACTTGTAGCCAAAAAAAAAAAAAAAAAAAAAGGAAAAAGAAACAAACCACTAATGATTGTTGACCAAAACAAAAAATTTGTTTTTCTGGTAGCAGTTTCCCTCTCCTGAAACTACCAGCCTAGCTAATTATTTCTCTAACGCCTTCCCTAGAAGAACCACACAAACCACAGAAAAGGGCTTTTGTTTATCAAAGGAAGCAACAGCAGCAGCCTCACAAAAAAGCCAAAGATGCTGTGTCTCCAAATGACAATTTCCCAGAAAGGGGAAAGGGGAGAGAACCCAACAAGCTCAAGACATGTTATTAAAGAAGAGAAATACTTGAAAAATATATGTATTTTATTAATAAAGAAAGATTCTAATGGCAGTGTCTAGATGACTGTATTTTCCTTTCTAAAACTTAAGGGCATTTGGCAATCTCTTCCACAGTCTCCTTTTTACCTCCCTATTGCAAGATCCTGAAGGGTGAAATATGGCAGGGCTTTGAGGTCTTTAGCATAACAGGAATGTTCTGCTAAGTATTTTCCATAACTCTACAAATT